>VOPJ01002569.1:0-96282 GCA_014673585.1 Semibalanus balanoides
CGGAGTGTAGATCATTCAGGGCATGACATGATCCTTTGGACCCGAGGTGCACATGCAACGCTGGCGCCCCTCCGATCTGTGACGGCGCCCCTCCGGCCAGTGACGGCGCCCCTCCGGCCAGTGACGGCGCTCCTCCGACCAGTTGCCGGAGGGAACTGGACGGAGGGAAGTATTGGTAATCAGAGCAGATCCAACCCATGCAATAGGTATCCCTTACAATGGAAAGTGGTATCCCTTGGAATGGAAGACGAGGCACCAAAATTAAGAATAGTTATCTGTTTGTTGCCGTTGATTGCTGATTACTGTACAACTCATCTCGCACATAGGGGCGGATCCAGAAAATCTCCAAGGAGGGGGTTATTATAAATCGGAGGCCCCCTACCTACCCCAAAATTGCAAAACTCCCCGGATTTGGGTCACTCTATTTCGAGGAGGCCCCCATTTTGAACGTTTTTTATTTATGTATTTTATTCCTGAGTTTGACCTCACATGGGGGCCGCCCCCTGTTACCCGCAGTAAATGTGATTGAATGTGCAGCCGCATACATGCAACAGGGCGCTTAAACTTACAACAATACAGTCTACACTGAAGAAGGTAGTCAAATGTCAGTTTGTTACGGGATGGACTCGGCTGAATCGTGACTTAGTCCCGAGGACTGGTGAGATACTCAGCTAAGATAAGGTGATAAGCAGCGCAGAAGCCAGAGCCAAGGTCCAAAGCTGCTTCATATCTGCTGCCTGTCACATTGCACGTATGTATTCTTACAATACAAATCACATTATTACAAATTGCACCCCAAAAACACTTTTTGTCTTTGCAAGCTTGCCAATTGACCCGGTATTCTTCTCTAGGCCAATAACAAATATGCCCAATGTCATTACAATCCATTGAGTTTTAGTGCCCCCGGACTTCCAAAAGTTTTTGACATGTCCCTTTAAGGTCCAAAATCAATGTTGTACAGGGGCGGATATGTGTGTGTGTGTGTTTTTAGGGAGGGGGCAAATCAGTGTCATATTTGCTACAAGTTTTGTCATATTTCCTAAAAATTTGAACACATTCAACCTTTTATATTGTGGATTTTCCTGTTGTAGAAAAGGTACATGTTATTTAGCGGCGCGCAGAGGTGGGCATCGTTACTTAAAAATGTAGTTCCGTTACTCGTTACTCCGTTACTTTGGGACAAATGTAACGGAAGTTACTTAAAGGTAAAACACAGTAATTAATATGACCTTTTCCTCGAAGATGATAAATAAGTACAATCGAATAATATATTGGGTGAATTTTCGGCCACAGGCCATTCTCAAACCGTAACACATGTGTTACGGTTTGAGAATGGCCTGTGGCCAAAAATTCAACCAATATAATTGTTGAATGTACTTATTTATCTTCTTCGATGAAAAGGTCATATTAATTACTGTGTTTTACCTTTAATATATACTATGTTCCTCGCAAGAACACTGAACAACGTTTCTGGAAGTTACTTAAGTCCGTTACTCCGTTACTTAAGTTTAACGCACTTAAGTAATGTTGGGGGGATGAATCTGCCACCTCCTGGATTTTCTCCATAACTAAGAAACGGTGCCAGATATCGACGTGAAGCTTATATTACCATCTGCGCCACATCAATTTTACGTTTTCTCACCCAATTTCGATGAAAGTGATGTAGTTCTTTGTGAGATAATGACGTTTTAATGGCGTCATGTCATGCCATTTTTTGTGGAAGATGTTACATGTTTGAACAATCATAGAAAATCAAGTTTTAAGTAAATTGCAAAAAAACGCCAAAATACCGATTTATTAACGTTGTTCCAAATAACGATCTCGGATTTTAAAATATCCCTTAAAATAACTGAAATAAAAACTGATTCCTAAGCAAATTTTTTCAACAAAAATGGGAAGATATTAAAAAGTTGAATACAATGAATAATGAGTATGGATGATACCCCAAATCAATTTTCAAAGCAATATCTTTATGTGGGTGACCTACTTCATGGTTACTCAAGCATACAAAACTAGACGTCCATTTTTGTTAAGTTTCCTTTCTTTGCTTTTATTAAGATAGAGACACATAATGTCACAGCTGTTATTTTTGAAGACAAGAGCGGTCTAGAAACCTTGCGATTTTCTTTCTAAAGATGAATCCAAATTCAAGTTTGGACGCCTCGTTATATGACTTGATCTTGACCTTCATAAAATGGATGCCAAATTTGAAATCAGCGTCACAAAATACCATTGAAATTGACAGCTCTGTCAATTTTTAGGTCATTTTGTGACGCTGATTTCAAATTTTATACGCTATTTCTATCGCCTCTAGGCCAACAAAGTTATTGCATCCATTTTACATCCATTTTATAAGGTCAAGATCAAGTCATATAACGTCCAAACTTGAATTGGATTCATCTTAGAAAAAACGCAAGTTTCTAGACCGCTCTTGTCTCAAAAATACAGCGGTGACATTTATGTGTCTCTATCTGGTAAATAAAAGCAAAGAAAGGAAACTTAACAAAAATGACGTCATAAGTTTTGTATGCTTCGTAAGCCATAAGTAGGTCCCCAATAAAGATATTGCTTTGAAATTTGATTTGGGTATCATCCATACTCATTATTCATTGTATTCAACTTTTTAATATCTTCCCATTTTTGTGTGAAAAAATTGCTGTAGGAATCAGTTTTATTTAGTTATTTTAAGGGGATATTTTTAAAATCCGAGATCGTTATTTGGAAAACGTAATAATCGGTATTTTGGCGTTTTTTGGCAATTTACTTAAAAACTTGATTTTCTATGATTGTTCAAACATGTAACATCTTCCACAAAAAAGTGGCATGAACATGAAGCCATTTAAAACGTTATTATCTACAAGTACTACACCCACTTTCATCGAAATTGGGTGAGAAAGACGTAAAATTGATGTGCACGACAGAATGAGTAAATATAAGCTTTCACCGCTGATATCATGGCACCGTTCTTCGTTATGGAGAAAATCAAGGAGGTGGCAGATTCACCCCCCCCCCCAACATTACTTACGTTGCGTTAAAACTTAAGTTTAACGGAGTTAACGGACTTAAGTAACTTCCAGAAACGATTGTTCAGTAGTTTCTGTGGCGAGGAACATAGTATATAAAAGGTAAAAACAGTAATTATATGACCTTTTCATGAAGAAGATAAAGGTAAGTACATTCAACAATTATAATTGGTTGAATTTTTGAGCCAACAGCCCATTCTCAAACCCGTAACACATGTGTTACGGTTTGAGAAATGGCCTGATGGCCGAAATTCACCCAATATATTTATTCGATTGTACTTATTTATGCCATCTTCGAGGAAAAGGTCATATTAATTAACTGTGTTTTACTTTAAGTAACTTCGTTACATTTGTTCCCAAAGTAACGGAGTAACGAAGAACGGAACTACATTTTTAAGTAACGATGCCCACCTCTGCGCGCGCTAATAACATGACCTTTTCTACAACAAGGAATCCACAATATAAAAGGTTGAATGTGTTCAAATTTATTAGGAAATAGTGACAAAACTTGTAAAGAAATAATGACACTGATTTTGCCCCCTGCCCTAAACAACACACACCAGTATCGCCCCTGTAACAACATTGGATTTTGGGACCTTAAAAGGGACATGTTCAAGAAACTTTTGAAGTCGGGGGCACTAAACTCAATGGATTGTAATGACATTGGGCATATTTGTTATTGGCCCTAGAGAAGATACCGGGGTCAATTGGCAAGCTTTGCAAAGACAAAAAGTGTTCTTTGGGGTGGCACATTTGTAGATAATGTGATTGTCATTAGTAAAGAATACATCGTGCAATGTGACAGGCAGCAGAATGAAGCAGCTTTGGACCCCTTGCTCTGGCTTCTGCCTGCTTATCACCTTATATAGCTTGAGTTCTCACCAGTCCTCGGACTAAGTCACATTCAGCCGGAGTCCATCCCGTACAAACTGAACATTTGACCCTACTTCTTCAGTGTAGACTCGTATTGTTGTAGTTTAAAGCGACCTGTTGCATGTATGCGGCTGCACATTTCAAATCACATTTACTGGCGGTACAGGGGGCCCCCATGGTGAGAGTCAAACTCAGGAATAAAATACATAAATAAAACTTCAAAATGGGCGGCCCTCTCGAAATAGAGTGACCCAAATCCGGGAGTTTTGCGAATTTTTGGGGATAGGTAGGGGCTCCGATTTATAATAAACCTCTCGCTTGGAGATTTTCTGGACCGCCCTAGTGTGGCGACATGAGTTGTCACAGTAATTCAGCAATCAAACGGCAACAAACAGATAACTTATTCTTAATTTTGGTGCCTCGTCTTGCCATTCCAAGGGATACCACTTCATGATAGGCGATACCTATTGCATGGGTTGGACATGCTCTATTACACAATACTTCCCAACGCCCCCCCCCCCTCCGTCCATTCCCCCGCAACTGGTCGAGGAAGCGCCGTCATGGCCGAGGGGCGTCGTCACAGATCGGAGGGGCGCCAGCGTTGTGTGCACCTCAGGGTCCAAAGGATCAATGTCTTGCCACTGAATGACATCTACACTCCCGTATGGGGGGGGGGGGGGGGGGGCGGGCCACTGGCGCCTGGTCCGTTGGCGGTGCTAATACGCAAAATAAAAATCTATGGGGGTGCACTTCGGCGCCGTCAAAACCGGGACGGACATTCCGTTGTGTCCGTATAGGTGGTTGCGCCCCTGGTTCACCGTAAGCGGTGTGCACGGTGTCCGGCGGCGCAGCATCAGACGTGCCGGCTGCAGCCTTGACTCCGCCCCCCTCCTCCCCCTCGTGGGCCCTCGGTGGGGAGATTGGCGGCGCGGCGCAGAGCCGACCGTCAGAGCGCGTACGGCTGTCAGTCGGGTCGGCGTGGTCAGGGAAGTCAGTCGCGTCGGCGTGTTCAGACAGGAGGTGTCGACGACAGAAGAGCTCAGTCGCCGGACAGAGACAGTGCAGCACGAGGTGCGCAGGAACGCTACAACGAGCAAAGGTGAGGGGGAGGTGTGTGTGTGTGTGTGTGTGTGTCAGTGTGCGTGTGTGTTGTGTGTGTATGTAGGTGAGACGTAACTTGTCTTGTGCCACTGATATTGTGCCGAAGTTCACTTGCGAGGGATATGGTGGATGATATGGTGGCGCAAGGTTCACTTACGTGTGATAAGGTGCAACTGCTATGGTGGCTTATCAGGATGAAGTGTTCTCGAGTTCTAGTCGATTTCATAGGTACTCTTTAGTTGATATAGAGGAACTCCGTGAAATAAAACCCATGACACCGCCAATATTCACAATGAGTGTTAGGAAATTGAGATTATGTGTTATGAACATACGTCAAAATTAAATAAAACTGACTTTAAATAAAACTGCTTTTAAATAAAACTGCCTTTAAATAAAACTGCCTTTAAATAAAACTGCCTTTAAATAACTGTGAAATAAAGTGTTTGGCGAAATCATACTTTTCTGTGGATACTGGATGTATTCTTTATTTGTTATTGTTATGACAGTTATCTGTTGATTGCTATAAATAAAACAGGCAGGCATTCTCCATTTCGATATATTCACAAGACACAAAATGACACAGGTGCTTGTATCTACCTTAAAGTGTTTATGCCGAGTTTTACTATCTGTTCATAAAACTTGCTTCCCTATCGATTTCCTGTTTAGGAAGTGATGCCCTTCCTACACCGACACCTGTCAGAGTCACATGACAGTACTTCTTACTGCTTCATTCACTGCTAGCAGAAGTTGCCGAGTTCATCTCGGCTTTATCCTCATGTTGGGTTCAGACATCCGCCTTCAAATATCGACTCGTGTCGTTTGAATGACTTGCTTCTTTCTCCGTATCTTGAGGTAGGCGGTAGGTATCTGTGGCTGGCGGAACACCGTCACTTCCCCTCGCGCTATTTGTCATTCACCTACGCTGTTTGGTAAATTTATTAGGGTTCAGACAGAGTTAAATACTGTAAGTCATTATAGCTGATCACAATACGAACATACGAACATGATAGCGTCATGTCATGCAAAAGTATTTTGCCTTCGAAACACGCTAAGACTGGCAAGAACAAAGTAGAAGCAGATGTAGACATGCTGTTCTGTCATTTAATCCCTGCACGATTGTTGAAACGGAACTGAGATACATTATTACTACATCGTATTCATTCAATTGAGATTAAATGCAGTTACTTAGCGGGAACTCTTACTCAAGGCCACTGACCAGTAGAGGTAAGGGCTGCAACGCTAAAAATATGTTCTTATGTACCAAGTATACGCTTTATAAAAGACCATAGCCAAATGATCACACGAGATGATCTCTCGAGACATTCCCTCGCTACCCTGTTGGATATGGGAGACACCTGCAAGAAAGTCTGGGAAATTTTGAAGCTGATACTTAACACGAGGTACATTCTTATAAAAAAATACAAGGTCTGCACTCTTGGAAGCTGTCGTTCTCAAAACACCTCCTGGCCAGTTTTCTTTACGCTGAGTCCAGAAATTCCGTTATTCCATATATAAAGTTCCCCACTTGAGAAGCTGGGAAGTGGCCTCCCTGCTCTGGGACGGAAAAGCTGTGAAGTGGCCTCCCTGCTCTGGGACGGAGAAGCTGTGAAGTGGCCTCCCTGCTCTGGGACGGAGAAGCTGTGAAGTGGCCTCCCTGCTATGGGACGGAGAAGCTGTGAAGTGGCCTCCCTGCTATGGGACGGAGAAGCTGTGGATTGGCCTCCCTGCTATGGGACGGAGAAGCTGTGGATTGGCCTCCCTGCTCTGGGACTTTGGTGCGTCTCACCAGCCCCCGCTCAGCCGGAGGAACATCAGAGGCGATGCAGCCCGACCCCGCTCTCGATCTCCCTGCAGAGATGTCCGGCTGTGGACTGTTCACATCTGCACAGCCACTCGGGACGACCAGGACAGCCGCTCGGGACGACCAGGACAGCCACTCGGGACGACCAGGACAGCCACTCGGGACGACCAGGACCGCCGCTCGGGACGACCAGGACAGCCACTCGGGACGACACAGGACAGCCCCGCTCGGGACGATCAGGACAGCCACTCGGGACGACCAGGAACAGCCGCTCGGGACGACAGGACACCACTCGGGACGACCAGGACAGCACTCGGGACGAACCAAGGACAGCCAACTCGGGACGACCAAGGACAGCCGCTCGGGACGACCAGGACAGCCACTCGGGACGACCAGGACAGCTCTGCGGGACGACCAGGTACAGCCACTCGGGACGACCCAGGACAGAACCGCTCGGAACGCCAGGCAGCCAACTCGGTGACGACCAAGACAGCCGGCTCGGGACCGACCAGGACAGGGCCACTCGGGACGAACCAGTGCAGCACTCGGACGACCAGGACAGCCACTCGGGACGACAGGACAGCCACTCGGGACGACCAGGAACGCCACTCGGGACGACCAGGAACAGCCGCTTCGGACGGACCAGGCAGCCAGCTCGGACGACCAGGGACAGCCGTCGGACGACCAGGACAGCCACTCGGGACGACCAGGACAGCCATCGGGAGACAGGAACAGCCACTCGGGACGACCCAGGACAGCCGCTCGGACGACCAGGAACAGCCCCACTCGGGACGACCAGGACAGCTGCTCGGGACGAGCAGGACAGCCACTGGACGACCAGGACAGCCGCTCGGGACGACCAGGACAGCCACTCGGGACGACCCAGGACAGCCGCTCGCGGACGACAGGACAGGCCAACTGGGACGACCAGGACAGCCACCGGCGACGACCAAGACAGCCACTCGGGACGACCAAGACAGCCACTCGGGACGACCAGGAAGCCGATCGGGACGAACCTGGACAGCCCGCTCGGGACGAACCAGGACAGCCACTCGGGACACCAGGACGCCACTCGGACCGACCAGGACAGCCACTCGGACGACCAGGACAGCCGCTCGGACGACCGCTAAGGAACAGACACTCGGGAACGACCAGGACCAGCCGCTCGGGACGAACCAGGACAGCCGCTCGGGACGAGCCAGGACAGCCCATCGGGAACGAAACCAGGACAGCCACTCGGGGACGACAGGCGCACTCGGGACGACCAGGACAGCCGCTCGGGACGCCGGACAGCCGCTCGGGAACGACCAGCGCCGCTCGGGACGACCAAGGACAGCCGCTCGGGACGACCCAGGGCCGCTCGGGACGACCAGGACAGCCGCTCGGGACGACCAGGACAGCCGCTCGGGACGACCAGGATCCGGCCGGGCCTAGACACTTGACCTAGAGCACGGTGACCACTTCACAGCTTCCCAGCCCTGCAGAGCAGGGTGACCACTTCACAGCTTCCCAGTCCTGCAGAGCAGAGAGACCACTTCACAGCTCCCAGTCCTGCAGAGCAGAGAGACGCACTTCACAGCTTCCAGTCCTGCAGAGCAGAGAGACCACTTCACAAGCTTCCCAGCCCTGCAGGCAGAGAGACCACTTCACAGCTTCGCCAGCCCTGCAAGAGCAGAGAGTACCACTTTCACAGCTTCCCAGTTCCTGCAGAGGCAGAGAGACCACTCAACAGCTGTCCAGTCCTGCAGAGCAGAGAGACCCCTTCACAGCTTCCCAGCACCTGCAGAGCAGAGAGACATTCAACAGCTTCCCACCCTGCAGAGCAGAGAGACCACCTTCACAGCTTCCCCAGCCTGCAGAGCACGGTGACTCCACTTCACAGCTTCCCAGCTGCAGAGCAGAGAGACCACTTCACAGCTTCCCGCCCTGCAGAGCAGAGAGACCACTTCCAGCTTCCCAGTTCCCTGGCAGAGCAGGGTGACCACTTCACAGCTTCCAGCCCTGCAGAAGCAGAGAGACACTATCACAGCTTCCAGTCACTTGCAAGCAGAGAGACCACTTCCAGCTTCCCCAGTCCTGCAGAGCAGAGAGACCGTTCACAGCTTCCCGTCCTGCAGAGCAGAGAGACCAACTTCACAGCTTCCAGTCCTGCAGAGCAGGGTGACCACTTCACAGCTCCCAGCCCCTGCAAGCAGAGAGACCAGCTTCACCAGCTTCCCAGCCCTGCAGAGCAGAAGAGACCCCACTTCACAGCTTCCCAAGTCCTGCAGGCAGAGAGACCACTTCACAGCTTCCCAGTCCTGCAGAGCAGAGAGACCACTTCACAGCCGAGCGGCGAGTCATCTCTTAACAGCTGGGACGGTGCCGGACCGTCCCAGCTGACACCCGACATGGGTGTCAAACTTGCGCCCGGCGCTGACGGGGAACCCGGATGCTCAACACGGTCGGTCTGATGCTGCTGTCCAAGTGGCCATAAATGTCAGATACCGCCGGGTGATTGTCACCGCGCCAGGCGGTCGCGATGATCACCTCCACGCAGCTGGGATGGCGCGATTGGTGCCGCTTTTGTTACGTCATCCCCGCATCAGCAGCCGACAGCTGGCGACATTTTGACGTGTCTGAGTGATGGTCTGACTCGCCTGAGCTGGTTGAAACTGACCGGATGGGGCCAAATACGGTTATCGTAGACTCAGCCCGAGGATAAGCTTACGTAATCACCTTTCATCTTGCAACAGACGGATGCGAAACTGACACGGATTCCGGGGTATGATTTATGCAGCAGAATCGGCAAAGTTCTGGGCTTGCTGAATACACTTACGCATATGTCATGGCTTTTATCAAGATTACCGAAGAGATGAGGTCGGGGCCTTTGCAAAGATACATTATGGCGCTAGCTGTGATGTTTTCCGTTATGAGGACTGACATGATAGCGTGGGTTGCTGAACACAGGAAGGTACACTACCACACACACACACACACACACACACACACACACACACACACACACACACACACACACAGTCGTGGCAATACGAGGTGTATCGCTTTGGTGCACCTTAAGGGCGTAAAATGTTCAGAAAAGTGTTTTCTGGCTGAGCTGGGAAAAATCGCTTTAAGGAAATAGTTCACCTTCAACATGGGTTTTGAACTGAGATAACAGTTTTGTTGCCCGTGTTGAAAAACTCTAACTGCAAGTTTTCTGGGCTGAAAAGGCTCTCCAGCCGAATATATTTGACTTTTTGTCGAAGGAATGTGGGTCATAAATATAAAATGTCAAGAATGCGGGCCTTAAATACACCTGGGCAGAGGCTATACAGTAATCTTACGCGACTACTTTTCGAATCTGATTGGCTGAGCCATTCGATTCTTTCGTTTTGACGTTGCAGAGAGTACGTATATAGTTTATGAATAAAATTCATAATGTCTTCCTTTCGTCTGAATCGGCGCGATGTAAGTAATGTTTTTTTACAATATGAAAATAAAGTTGTATTTCAAAATTATGATCAAATCGTGTTTGAAATATCTAAGTGAACTTAATTTTCTTTTAAGTAGGCTTTTTCCCGGATTCGACCCACTTTCTCCTCAAGTAACGGGAGGGACCCCCCCCCCCCAGCTGAATAGGATCCTCACCCCTTGCGCACCCTTATAGGACTGGCTTGAGTTAAATGTTCCTGTCCAGTGTCCATGCACTGCGCTTTCGTAAACATATGGAAGCTTTCGGCAAAAATTATAAGAAAACTAAATGTATTGTGTTTTCCCTTGTCATGTCATACGTCTGTCGTGCCTGCTATTTTACTGTCAAGTTTTTATCATAAGTAGGTAGGTACATATGTCCACTTGGTTGGAAGGCACCTGGCGCAAATGCTTCTTGTGGAATTCCCGGCTGCGTTTTTGTGGTCAAATGTGAAATACAAGAAGCAATTGACACAGGTCCGCTTCAGGCTCATTTTTCTTTGTTATCCAACAACCGTTTTCATTTGCTGGTTTCATCGACGTCATTGTCGCTTGCTTACCTTGCATTGAACTTAAATTCAGGTATGTGAAACGAGAACGTGTATCACATACGTTGTCAAAACTAAGTCCGTTGGGCGCACCCAGTGGCGGAACCTGACATGCGCGAGGTGTGTGGTGGGCCGTGGCAGTAGCGGATCTAGCGACACTTGTTAGAGGTAAACTCATTTATGTGTGTTTCCCAACAGTAAGACGCTTTTCCCGGCAGCTAATCTGGCGCAGATTAGCAGCGGAGTCTAGAGACGCCTGGCACCTGCCGCCCCACCTCTTGGCAGCGATTTAGGGAGCACAACGATCTCTACGTCTCGCGCTCACTGGAAGTTAGCGGCTTTATCTGAGGCGCCGCACAACCGGATTTTCAGAACCAAATTCCTGCCGTTATCACGTTTTATAGTGTCGCTCGGCGTGCGGATCATTGCTTTGCGCGATGACCTGCAATGTTGACGACTCTTGGGGTTGTGGATCGTTACCTGCGACGTGATTGAGCACTGGGTCGTCAAACGACCGACGCCCAGCGGGACCTGGGCCGCTCCAATCCCAGCGCTCATCAGCATCAGTACCACCCCTGTGGAGCTGAGCCGGCCCCTGTCGCGATACCCAGACTGCGGTCCCCGACTCCCCCGGGACAGTGATTGCAGACCGCTCCCCTGCAGTGTCGGCCACCGTCGGACGTACCTGCAGCCAGACGCCTGGGCCGACCGTCCCCGGCTACAGGTCCCGGCTGCAGGTCCCGGCTGGAGGTCCCGGCTGCAGGTGCCACACCTGGCAGGAGCGGCAGGGACCCGAGTCCCGGGTCAGAGGGCCTGCGAGACGCCTGGTGACTGCCGGCGGTTCATACCCGAGGGACAGGACCAGGGGTGAAGGAGTGATCGATGTTACCAAACTTCTGGCCCAATTTCGCCGCAAACATTTGAACGCACACTAGAGCTGAATGAAAATGGAACTTTTTATGCTCACTGACTAAAATAATATCTTTGTATGCGAAGAAAATGACGAACCTGCAACCTTGCAGAGCACAAGATGCAATACTCGTTTCCGTTGCTGTCTATTAACAATCCTTTTTGCGATATCATGAATCATCATTTCCTTTACATAACGTGAAATGACAACCGCAAACACCCGAACTATGCCTTAAAAATATAGCGAATTCGGCGTTTCATCTCGTGGGAGAGTGACCCAGACAGCGAGTGAGTCACACTGCGCCTCACCTTTGGTTACCGTTCTCCACCGCGCCGCGTGGGCGCCTCCTTCCAACCCAGGGCTCTCCGTCAATCCCTGACCAAACCAGCGATGACGAGCCGGAGAAATCTCCGCGCCACGTCAGAGGCAAGCCTGCGTGATGCCCTTTTCGGTATCCGTTTCCGACACCGCAGGCTGGAAATTCGAGAAACAGATCCCCTCCTCCGTGGTAGGGAGCCCCGGCCGCTGCTGTTCGTGGCTCGTGCCGTTAGGGACTGCCCTAAAGAGTGGAGCCTGCCTCCGAGCCGCTGCGGGGTCAGAGGACATGACAGCTCGTCACGAAGCCTGTCTCCGAGCAGCAGCGGCAGCGGCAGCGGCAGCGGCGGCAGCGGCGGCAGCGGCGGCAGCGGCGGCAGCGGCGGCAGCGGCGGGCACGCGCGGCAGCGGGCGCACAGCCGAGCAAGCAGCGCGTAGCATGCAGCAGCGGCAGCAGCCGGCAGGCGCAGCGGCAGCAGCGGACAGCAGGCAGCGGCAGCAGACGGGGCAGCAGCGGCGTCCGAGGTCGGCAGCTAGCAGCAGCAGCGGCAGCCAAAATGCAGCAGCGGCTCGAGCAGCGGCCAGCACGGCAGACTAGCGGCAGCAGCGGCAGCAGCGGCAGCAAGCGGCACTGCCAGCGGCAGCAGGCCCGAGCAGCGGCGGAAGCAGCGGGCAGCAGCGTGCAGCAGCACGGCGCGGCGGCAAGCAGCGGCAGCAGCGGAGCAGCGGCCAGCAGCGGCGGCAGCGGGCGGCAGCAGGCAGCAGCGGCAGTCGGCGGCAAGCGGCGCAGCGGCGCATGCAGCAGCGGCAGCGGCCAGGTGGCAGCGGGCGGGCAGCGGCGGCCAGGGCGCGCAGCGGCCGGGCGCAGTCAGAGTTTACAGTCAGGTGCCGCGGCACAGCGGCGGCGCGGGCGGCAGCGGCGGCATGACGGCGCAAGCGGCGCAGCGGCGGCACGGCGGCAAGCGGCGGCAGCAGCCGGTCAGCGCGGCAGCAGCGGCACAGCAGCGGCAGCAGCGGCAGCGGCGGCAAGCGGCGGCAAGGGCTCGGCAGCGGCGGCAGCGGCGGCAGGCGGCGGCAGCGGCGGGCAGCGGCGTGCAGCGGCGGGCAGCGGCGGGCAGCGGCGGCAGGCGGCGGCAGCGGCGGCAAGCGGGCGGCCAATAGCGGCGGCAATAGCGGCAGGCAGCCGGCGGCAAGCGGCGGCAGCGGCGGCAGCAGCTGGCAGCGGCGGCGCAGCGGCAGCGGCGGAGCAGCGGCGGCAAGCGGACGGAGCGGCGGCAGCCGGCGGCAGCGTCGCAAGCGGCGGCAAGCGGGGGCAAGCGGCGGCAGCGCGGCAGCAGACGGCAAAGACAGCGGCAGCAGCGGTCAAGCAGCGCAAGCGAGCGGTCAGCAGCGGCAGCAGCGCGCCAGCGGCAGAGCGGCAAGCGGCCAAGGCGGCGGCAGCAGCGGCAGCGGCGGCAGCAGCGGCAGCAGCGGCAGCAGCGGCAGCAGCGGCAGCAGCGGCAGCGGCGGCGGGGGTCAGAGGATATGGCAGCGCTCGCGTGACTGGCCAGCGTTCCGTGCGCGTGACGCCAGCCACCCTGTTACGGCACTTTCTATTCGCCGTCGGCGACGCAAGTATACCGTCGTGGGCGGGCTAGAAGCCGGCAAACAAAGGTCACCCGTCATAACTGGCGGGCTCAGGTATGGAAACCATCAGCGGCCGGATGTAGACGCAGGACCCATTCACCCTGCCGCCGCCAGCATCCCACTCGGCGGAAACGGCTGGCACTGCTAGCAGCTTGAAGCGGCGCAGGTTCGGCCGTGGAGTAACGAGTTCCATGGAAGATGGGTGGGGTCTAGACGTCCGAAGCAAGTTCCGCTGATGGAGGAGGAGGTGTCGAGAGATAAAACGGATTCTCGTGAGGGAGGGAAGTTGTTCAGGAGGGGATAAGGGAGAATCAGAATCAGAATCAGAATGTATTTTCGTGACAAGTCCACACGGAATGGTTTTTCACCGTCACAACGTCAAACAAGTAAAAGTACGCTAAGGTAAGATTTGCCAGGCCAGTTTCAGCACAAACACGTCACACGACCATAAATGATGACAATCTAAACACCGTCGTAGCTGCACGCCCGACAGTAGGTGGCAGGTCTCAGGTTGGGACTAAAGTTGCGCGGTGTTTGGCTAAATGTGTAGCTGATTGGTAGTTCTGACACCACTGTAGCACAGAACGGGGCGGCGGCTAACTCCGTCCGTATCCTCGGTAGGACGCGTTGTGTGGCGCCTCGTGTCTGGTGCTGGTGCTGTGAGGTGTCAGACTGTCAGAGAAGGAGAATCATGCGGTGTCCAGGTGTGTCTATATAGCCACTGCCAGTGCCACTGGTGTCCAGATGTGTAGCACGGCCGGGCAGGTCCTCAACCTGAGTGAGATGGACCCATTTGTGAGGCGCTTGGCCTGGGTGCCGTTTCCTCAGTTGGTGGGTATCTCGAAACAGTCCCAACTCCCAGCATCACATTGAAATCCAGCCTCAGTCGAAACAAGACAGTCGAACCTTCTAAGGCTGCTTTCACAGCAAGCCAGCGCCACATTCGTCTCAGCCCCACTCCTCGCGCGTTACATTCGTCTCAGCCACGCTCCTCGCTCACCACATTCGCCACAGCCGATTTCCGTCACCCACCGTAAAGCGGCCGCCATTCCGCCGTCACCTGCAGGCTGCAACACCGCTAAGCCTCTGCGGCTCTGGTAGCCGTCTGAAGGTGTGTGCTTAGCGCACGTGGAGCCACTGCGGTCTCTCTCTGAACGCATCAGCGCACCGTTCGGGCCTCCGGTCCGCCGACCGCCGCCGGCCCGGCAGCGGGGAAATCCACGTCAAATGGCACCAGTTCCGCAGAAATGGGCGCGTGGCCCGCCCGCCGCCGCCACTGCCGAATCGGTTGGGAACCCGGAACAGCGGAGGGTTACGCGGCTGGTGGTTTGGGCGTTAGGTGCGCGTTGGTGCGTCGCGATCGTGTTTTGAGCGCGTTGGTGCGTCACGATCGTGTTTGGTGCGCGTTGGTGCGTCTCGATCGTGTCGGATTTCCCGACGGAGCCACAGCGCACGCAGGCCTAGCCTTTTGGCGACGATGGCGCTACAGAGACAAACATTGTGTTCCGGTGGTAACTTTGGCGCTCTGGAGACATTCATAGCTCTCTGGGGCTATCACGTCACTCGCACAAGACCTCAGTGCTCCCCATAGGCGTAAAAACAGGGGGCATCACTTTTTCAATTTTTTTGCTAGAATATTTTATTTTGATTGGTAAGAAAATAAATGTTGATGGCCTATGCCTAAGGTTTACCAAGACGAGAAGAGCCGAAATCTGGAAAATGTATAGATGGATTTGGGTCTTTCTCAAGACGAAATCCAAGCTTCACTCCCTCCACACCTATTTTTCGTGACGCTCCTACACCAATGGTGCTTCCACTCGAATGCCACGGCATTCCAGCCGCGTAGCCGGAGAGCTCGCTCTGGCAGCGGTATGGCGTTGTATGATGTCATCGGTAATTGGTTGTAAAGTGACGTCATCACAGGTAATGGGTTGTAAGCTGCTCGCGCCGGCACCGTCGCCGAGGCCGGGTTTCTCATCAGCGGCCGCGGCTGTGTCGGCGGTGCCGGAGTCGATGGCTATATTCGGAGTTACAGCACGTGGGGCGTACGACAGACAGAGCTGGTGGCTGCTGCGCCGCATAAGTCGCCGTTGCGCCCCTTTTGCAGTGGGAGCACCGTGCGACTGGCGTGATTTGAGCTTATTTCCTTACGTGGTCTAAGGTTTTAGACAGGTTACATCATAGGCTGCCTGCTCTGTTGCGTCCACATGGCATGTCTGGACTGCGGAAGTTATAGTCTGAGCCAGATGGTTTGGATTGTCATTTACCTACCTGATAATGTTTGAATATGCTTCTGTCATATAGTTTCTATGATGGTATATTTTCGACATTGTGAACAAAGTTTGGCCCAGCACCTCTCAAACAGACCGTTGCTAACCTGCATGTATGGATGACACGTTGCTGCATGCGTGTTTCCCTATCGTGACAGTCAAACCTTCGCCGTGTAACTCTCCGCCGACACACTTAGCTGTGTAGACAGGCAGCCTTGTGTTCGTCCGGCTTATAAGGGGCCGGCCACCAGACATCAGATCCGACTATATCTGGATCAGTCCAGACAACAGATCCAGGTCTATCCGGATCAGAGCACGACGGATCTATGGATCTGTCGAGCGGTGCTAGGGAACCTTCCCGGGTCGGGATTTCTGCCCGGATTTTCCGACCGGATTGCTGCGGCGGCGGATGGATTTCTGTCTGGTCTGTCTGACTGGATTGCTGCTGAGATGGTGGACAGTTCAGCTGCAGGTGCAGTGCAGGGTGGCATTGAATTATCAGCACTTTGCGGTGCCAACACCGTGTCGCAAACGGTGTTCGCGAGTATCATGGCGGGACAATCAGCCTCGCAGTCAAGTCGCCACCTGCCGCCACCAGTCAAACGTTACCACCTGTCGCATGTCGTCTCAGGTCACATGTCGTCTTGTCATCACTTTGATCACAGGTCCGTAGCGGGGGGGGGGGGGGGGCGGGCGCAAAAAAATGCGCCCTCCGGATGCGCCATGGGCGCGACCCGGCTCAGGGGGTCCTGGGGGAGCACCTTAGCACCCTCACCCTCCTGGGGGAGCACGGGAGCACCCTCTGGATC
The DNA here is from genome assembly GCA_014673585.1 of Semibalanus balanoides. Taxonomy (NCBI): domain Eukaryota; kingdom Metazoa; phylum Arthropoda; class Thecostraca; order Balanomorpha; family Balanidae; genus Semibalanus; species Semibalanus balanoides. Next base: position 16,730 of record VOPJ01002569.1, read on the forward strand.
CGCGCCTGAACTGGAGGTGGGCAGACGGGTGCATGCATTGCACGCAGTGTATCGACTGCCTCAGGGTGAAGCGACCATTATCGCTCCAAGGTGGAGTGTCTATGACGGGCGTTATTCATTCAATGAGTTTCGACGGAGTAGCTTGGCCTGCGCGGCGGCTTGACATTGTCTGGATATATAGGTACATGGGGGTGAGTCGCTCTCATCAAGCGGACACATTTCTTAATGTGACTGTCGGTTGAAAGGTAGTCCCCGATTATCGGCGAGTACGGGTACAGAAAATATAAGTGAATATTCCTAAATTATTGATGCGCAATGAATCAATGCTCTCAAAAGGCTCAAATCCCATCTAATTGATGCCCGCAGACTCAATTGAACATCACTCAATTAACGGGACATAAAAATCAACATCACAATCCTGCAAGATTTATTATGCATACTAGGACTTAGGAGGAACGTGTAGACCGTATAGCCTACGTTGCATTTCGAGTACAAATGAATACCCCAAACTATCTTTCATTCACTCTTCGGCAGTGGTTTCATCCGCTTCATATAGGCTTTAAGTACAGCCATGCATCTACCGCACTCCTGTCACCACCATTTGATTCGCAGCCACAATCACGACAAACCTGAACCATACACAGTCCTCGACCCAATACCACTTCCTCATGCGTCATGTACCACGGATGGAAGGAGAAAGCATCACCGATATCCTCGTTTGTCGAATGAGTTGGCATTATAGGTATCAAGGTCAAATCTGTGACTTACGCAACATGTGCAATGCGGAATATGTGCTGTACGAGTACCTACAGAGGAGCGGAGGGAGAAGCCGTTAGGGAAGACATCGCATTGTCCCGGTGCATTGCGGTCGTGTGGGATGACATCATGACAGTGGGTGCATGGGCCAGTTGGCATGTTGAGCACTAGCCGTGCCCGGTAGCTGATTTTCTCTGCCCGAGACCTGGCGATGGGGTGAACCGGTTCGAACGGTGTCGAGGAAGGAGCTCCGTCACAGGCAAGATAATCCCTGCTATGTAACGAAACGGAATCTACACAGCACAGGACCCCTGCAAAACAGATAAACGGAATCTCCCACAGCGTCTGCACCCTCTGACCGGTTCGCTGGGCCAATCAAGACACATTTTGCCGTTAAGCGTTTCACTGAGGCCAACCCCGCCGATTCCTGAAACGGAACGAGAACGAGATTTAACAGCCGCGAACAGCTGCCCTAACTTTCCAACCGCATTCTCGTTCTGCGGTTTAACGGCGTCTCCACGACAAAGTTAACCCTATTTGGGTATGTGCAGCTGCCGGTCACGCGCCGGGAATCCCTTTCTCACTGGGGTCGGAAGGTCACGCGACGGGAATCCCTTTCTCACTGGGGCCGGAATGCAAGCAACGAGCGAGAAACGGAAACAATAACAGATACTGGCTTCTTACACCAGAGATTTACAGCTTGTGCTACTGCGTAAGACACGCACTGCATCCTTAGTGAATGCTTCCAAGAGTCATGTTCCGGAAGATGTTGATGGTCATGGAGAATGGTTAATGTTTATGTTTGAGCGGTTTAAACAAATCAACAGAGCTTCCGAATTGCATGATTACTTTCCTTCTGTATATTTTGTTTGTATTTTTCCTTCCACATCCACACATCATCATATGTATGCTGAACCGAAGGTTGCTACAATACACATGCGTTCACTCATAATAACCAGCTTGTGTGACTATTCTGGGTACCAACTATATCAGGAAGCTGTCTTTACCGGTCTCGTTTTTGTGTCGTTCTCAGATGGCGTGTGGACGGACGTCGTTTCTGCTGCTGGCGGCCGCCCTGCTCCTTCTGGTGCCCGAGGTCGAGCCCTACGGCTACCGACGCCTCGCGGACCTCGCGAAGCACCGCTTCGCCGGGCTGGGGAAGCAGCGCCTCTCGTCAGGCCTGGGCCGTCACGCGGCGGCGGTGGCCGACAGCTTCAGGGCCGCCGGGTCACATACGAGAGTCAGGTAAGAGAGGCCCGACGGCTGACGATCCCGGGCGGGGGCGGGGGCGGGGGCGACGGGCACAAGGCGGGGCGGCCGAGCTCAGGGCGGGGGCGGCCGGTGGCTGTCTGTTTGACAGGGGGTTATGGTGTTAATCGGTACCATATATAGATGAGGATTGGCTGCTGTGGGGCGGTGACTGTCCGGAAGTCAGATGTGTGGGCAAATACGGGAGAAGTTGTATGAGTAATGCAGGCGGGTCCCGATATAATGCTAAGTGTTTGGCTGAGCTGCATCTGGCCAGTCATGTGTAGCCAAATTGAAAGCTGGTGTATGGGTGTGCTGAGTCGTGAAGCAGATACATCAATGCGTGTATGTTAAAGAAGGCCTTGGCTTGCGTCACCAAACATGTAATCCCAACAGCCTGAGCATTTTTTTTTGTTAATTTTTTTTTATTTATAAATTAAGTCCGAATATTTTGTATGGGATTGGATTTCGAGGTCAGGAAGTCAGGACCCCACGCTAAGCAGGTGACCCCTTTGTCAGTCAGCTTTTGCGCAGGCCCTGACCCCACCACCCCGATCGGTACAATTCCTGTTGGTCGGCAGAATTTAGACGAAAGGTTTTTACGTGCCCGACATACCTGGCCACGGTCCGCCCCGCTCACTGACATCACCCTGACCTTCAATGCGACCGGCTGCCACTGGCCGCGGCCATTCCAGTCAGGAGCAAATAGCGAGGCGGCCGAAGCGAACTCGAACCGCGGGCTGCCACTACCGGGATAGGTCAGGAAGCCCAGCGCTCTCCCACTGGCTACAGGGCGGACAAAAAATAATAGGACTCAGAGAACTCAAAGTTTTCAGCTCCGCAACTCTGAATTCAGCACCGCTGCTGACCTGGCGCTGAATTCAGCACCGTTGGTGACGTGGCGCTGAACTCAGCACCGTTGGTGACGTGGTGCTCACGTTTGCAGTGACGGAGACGACTACCAGCCAGCCCTGGACGACTACGAATCTCGCCGGGACCGGGTACCGAGACGCAAAGTCGATGTGAAACAGCTACTTCGGCGCCGGCATCACCACAAGAAGATGATGGCCAAGAACAAACGGCTCAACGGCAGAAATGGTAAGCGTGCTCGCTCAGGTGGTATGATGCGCAAACGATCGTCACACGCTTCTCGGTTTAATTGGTTACTGAAAAACGAGCCATTGTTAGTGGGCCTTGTTGAGTTGTTGTTGAATATTTAAATGACATGACGATATTGTTGCGTGAATTTTCAGTAATGTTCATTTAAAACATGTTTGCAAACAATATTTATATACCTACTTCATTTAAAACGATACTTTATTTAAGAAAAACAAAGCATTGCAGGATATAGGGGCAAGAATCTAACAGATATCATCATGGTTTCAGAAATATGTTTGTTCAAGGCTCTGCGAAGATGCGGCAATCACCTGATAACTGAGCTGTCTTCTGAATCTGACTTCGACCACAGATGCTCTTCTAAAGAGGTAAGGTTTCCTTTTTAACGCTCCTATACATATGTACCGTGACTTAAAGATATTTGTATTAAAAATTCCTGACCTTTGCCAACCACGTTTTGCTGTCATAGTGCACCTCTGTTCTTCTAGCCGGTGTGTACCTGACTTGTATGCACTCCTGACCTCTTAACTCCTGACCTCTGCACTCCTGACCTCTGCACTCCTGACCTCTGCACTCCTGACCTCTGCACTCCTGCCCTCTGCACTCCTGACCTCTGCACTCCTGACCCCTGCACTCCTGACCTCTGCACTCCTAACCTCTGCACTCCTGACCTCTGCACTCCTGACCTCTGCACTCCTGACCCCTGCACTCCTGACCTCTCTGCACTCCTGACCTCTGCACTCCTGACCTCTGCACTCCTGACCTCTGCACTCCTGACTTCTGCACTCCTGACCTCTGCACTCCTGACCCTCTGCACACTGCTGCTGACTCCTGACCTATCTGCACTCCTGACCCCTGCACTCCTGACCTCTGCACTCCTGATCCTCTGCACTCCTCCTCTGCAATCCTGAACCATCTGCCACTCCTGACCTCTGGCATCCTGATCTCTGCACTCCTGACCTCATGCACTCCTGACTCTGGCACTCCTGACTCTACACTCCTGATCTCGCAACTTCCTGACCTCTACACTCCTTGATCTCTGCACTCCTGACCTCTGCATCGCTGCCATTGGTCACTTCCTGACCTCTGCACTCTTGACCTCTGGCACTACTGACGCGCTAGTACGTCTGACTCAACGTAACGTCTGACCTCTGCACTCCTGGACCCTCTGTACTTCTGATAATCCTGTCAGGATTTTTCTGGACTGCATGTCGCGGATGCAGCACGGCAGCTGCCACGTGAAACACGTGCGCCACGGGCCGTCGCGGGCGCTGGTGCAGCAGTACCAGCAGAGGCTGCGGCGCCTGCTGCGCGCCACGCGAGGCTGCGTCATCGGCATCGACCTCTCCACCGACACAGACTGAGTCAGTCAGCCAGTCAGTCAGTCAGCCAGTCAGTCAGTCAGTCAGTCAGTCTACCGACAGAGACTGAGTCAGTCAGCCAGTCAGTCAGTCAGTCAGCCCACCGACACAGACTGAGTCAGACAGCCAGTCGCTGACGTTGACACTGGCCGAAAGTCAGTTAGTCAGGCAGCTCTGACATCAGCTGAGCGGGCTGCCAGATGACGTCCGACAGGTAGACGTGTCTGTGGGAAGGGAGGCGGAGAGATTCTGCCCGTACTAACCTGTCGACAGAGGCGCAGTGTATCGTTGACGTTTCCAGCGGTCGGGTGTGGACCAAACGGAAGGATCTCAGTACGTTCCTGCGGGCTGGTTGTGACGTCATGTATTCAGACTCGTTCTTTGTCTGCGAAGATGTTTTGTGTAAGGTGACGGAGGATCGCAACGGGCTTGCGACTCGCATTGTGTGTCGCTGAAATTCCATCGCGTAGATGTGGAGGTTTTATTCGCGCGACAACGGCAATGTCTGCGATGTATTGCGGGGAATGCACTCGCGACGAGGACGGTGTTAGTCCCATGGCGCACTGATCTCAGGTAGGGGCACGTTTAGCGCCATCGTGTGATGTAGCTTAGCAGGGTATTGGCGACAACTGGTATCCCATTTCACCATTACAAATCCATCGGCGCCGACAAGCACGGCTTTGTGATCTGTATGTCATGAAGCTTTCACAACTTCATCAAACGGGGCGGCATCCCTCGACGTGGCATGGCGCGGCCCCGGTTTAGCCCACCTAGGCGCAACATGGACGCAGCCCCGCTGAAGCCGTGCGTTGTGAAAACGGAAGAGAGCGGCCGGCCAAGAAATACCGTAAGAACGGCTGCCACGCGGGCTCCGCTCCACTGCTACTGCCGGTGACGTCATAGCTCCTGGTGACGTCACACTTCCTGATGACGTCACGCTCCCGGCGGCCGTGGAGCGGCACCACGCCCTGCGCGGGCTCCGGACGTCACTTTCGTCGCGGCACCTTGGCGACACCCCCCTCGGTTCCGTCTCGTCTCAGCCCGCCCCGCCCGCCCCGCCCCGGCCCGCCCCGGCCCGTCCGCGAGGGCGGCGCGGCCGGCGGCGAGCCAGCCCGCTCCTCTCCTGGTAACACCACCTCCCCGCGGTGGTGCCCTCCATCTCCGCGATCATCTCCCGGCTCCACGTGCGATTATCATCACACCTAGCCGGCCCGGCATCCGCGAACCGAGCCGTCTGCGGGGCGGCCGACATGGCCAATTGATGGCCGCTGGCGGCCGCCCGCCGACTCCGCGGAAAGCCCCGCTGTGAGAGGAGCGAGCGAGTTCGTCGGAACGCGCCGCCCGCGACGACCTCAGCCGCTTCGGCTGAAGTGATTAGAGCGGCGGCGGCAGGGTCAGGGGCGGTGCTGCAGGGTCGCAGGAGCGGTGGGGGTCCGCGGCAGGGGAGAGGAGGACTGGCTAGTGTCTAAACTGGACGTGGGCGATGTGATTGCTGTGATTGTGGACGGGGGCGGCTAAAAGTACGTGGGCGGAGTGATCTAACTGTCCAAACTACACGGCGTCGCGGGAGGGAGGTCTCAGACGTGTTGGTGGCCCAGGGATGATGTCAGAAGTCACAGGCGGTAGTCTGGTGACGGCTCTGCAGTGGGCGGACAAGTTCAATAGCTCGGCTCTGCAGTGGGTGGACAAGTTCAATAGCTCGGTGGGGTCATGTATGTACCATTCGGTTCCAAAATAAGCGTCCCGCTGGGTTGGCCGGCACAGCAGTTAAAGGGAATATACCTCCTTGGGAAAAGCATTGTGGAATTTATGCAGATGAGTGCCACTCATCTGGGCACTCATCTCAATCATTTTTCCTTAAACGGTATATTCTCTTTAACTACTTTGCTGGCAAACCGAGCGGGACGCATATTTGGAACCAATAGTACACCCCGCACAGCAGGGTAGATGTGAAGGTCCATCCGATCGTGTTGAGCTCAGGCGTCGTTTCACTCACGGATAGGTGCTGGCAGCCGATACGTGTTGTATGTATTAGCCGGAAACGTGCCGCGCACGGTACCATGTGATTGCATGTAATGTATGTATTGTAATGTATTTGAATGTATGTAAATTTATATATGTAATGCGCCAATGTGTGCGATATATGATGTATGTTTATTTATTAGTGTTGACAGTCTGAGAGCAGTGGCGCAATACAAAGACAAAGATCAACTACTGTGTTTACACGGATGTTCGCACAATATCATATGTCGTTGCCTGCTCGGGCTGATATCACCGAGAGGTGGCAAGCCATAATCTTACCCCCTGCATCATGCATGATGCAATGCGTGCCTATGGAGGATGTCACACACTGATTTGCGGCTCTCACCCCTTCATAGCCAGAAGGTAGATACTTAAAATATGAGTTATGACGATGACATTATTAACATCACACGATAAGTTTGATTTCGCGAGAAGTCAATAGCCGTTTTCACTACGAATTATTTTGCGCGAAATGTTTTAAAACATCTTAAGATGTTTTGAAATGTTTTAGTATGAAGTTTTAGTATAGGATATATTCCAAGAAAATATGTTACTGATTTAGGCGATATTATCATTATTCAAGAGTTATGGAAACATGAAATGAGCTCATTACAAGATTATGATACAAAATTGTCCGTTTCTAAAGATTCAATGAACATATGCGTCTAGAGTCCATTCGTTCAGTTAAGCATACCGCCATATTAGTTACTCAATCTGGTAGCGTCATGGATCACAGATCTGCCTTCGCAGTTCGCATGGCGCATTAATGCGCTAGAAACGATTCGCTGGAGGCGAGTCCATTATGAGTCAAGGGGAGGATGCTTGTGAGCGACCACAAGCGATGCCCCGAGAATTTAAAATGTTCGATATGCTTCTGAAAAAGTGTCAGTAGGTGAAGATCTGGCATCACAACTAACCTATACATAATTATCTTGCTAAATTACCACCAAACCGCAATTTTTTAACATACTATATTCATACCAACCATATTACAAAACTCTGAGAGACATTTCAAGACAAAATCGCTTGCAAAGCTATCGTAGTTAAGGAATGGATAAGTATATTTAAAACTTTCATACTAAAACATTTCAAACATCTAGATGTTTTAAAACATTCTCGCCACCAAAAATAGTCCATCGTGAAAACGCTATTGAACAACTGCGAAAACAATACTGCACCGGCTTGAAAGACACATTTTCAATCGAATGACATTGCTGGGTGCTGAGAACTGCATCACCTCGTGCTACGCTCCGGGAGCACCAATGAAGCGCGAGTCACATCCAGGAGGTCCGCGTTCCGCGATCGATGTCGGTGATCGGATTTCCCGCTCACGGACACCCTGGTGATACAAAGGTTCCAATAGTTAACCCTGGCATCCAGCAGAGTTTGTCCGACAAAGTCGAAGCTCAATGGAATGTAAAGCAATTAGGTGTATTACACCTCACATTGTATTGTATAGGTGTATTACACCTCACATTGTATGACGTACGTTCTACGTGCTGCCTGTGTTGGCAGTTTAGCGAAAGACGCGGCCCTCAATCAAACTGTGCCCAAACAGGTGATCACTTGCCAACGCTAAGTACACCAGAGAACCGTTTTGTGTGAAATTAGCTGCAGCAGCGAATAGCGATTGTCCAGTTATCAGCGACAGGCGCAGATCCAGGGATTTCGGGTCAGGGGTGGGGTGTTGTGGGGTGGGGTGGAGGGTGGAGGGGGGGGACCCATTAGTGGCGCCATCAGCGAAATCTATGTTGACGGGGGGAGGCATTGGGATTGAGCGGCCTCACGGACCACGGAAATGCTGTTGACTGTTGAGAGGGAGGGGTGGAGCGTGATCGAAACCAGAAAGTTGCGTCCTTAATCACGACGGCCGGTCCCTGTGGATCTGAAGGAGTCTGATGGGAGATGACTTGGGAAGAGATGGTCCTGGTCTGGTCCCCAATATTAGCTTTTCGGTCCAGCAAGCAGGGCACCACTGGAGCAGTTTCCGGGTGCCGATGTCCACGTCCTTGCGTTCGCGTCGCCCTTTCGGCAAGCTGGCTTAACATGTAGCCTGCTTGAAAGTTAATATTTTATTGAGTGAGTGGGCCCTTGGGCAAGAAATTACCATCAAGGAGAGCCTCTGCCAGACACTTTAAAATTAAATTCATGTTTCCATTCTCCTTATTTGTATAAGCAATTGTCAAACTTGTGTCATGCCACAAAGCGACGCGATTTTTTTACCAGTTTTTGACTGTGGATAGCAGGATTTTGACTGCTGCAAAGGCTATTTAAACGATAAATTGTTATCTCAACCGTTTTTTTTACTTTTCAAGTTTTCTCCTAAGATAATTGTTTTTTCACGTTCAGTGCAGGGATCGCGCAAGGAGGGGATATATTACCTACTTGTATTGAATGCCCCCCCCGATTCCTGCGGGGCATTTTCTCCTGATGCCCCCCCCCCCCCTGTATCCGCCAGTGACGGTTGAATGATGCAATTGCATTCCTTTATCATTTGGCCGAATGAAATATGTTTTCAGTTTTCAAGGCTCGCTTTTAACCCTTACCAACTTTGTGTTTTTTACTTTGCTTTAACTAGTCGCACATTTTATCAAATCAGCAACAATATTTCCAAGTTGTTGAATGACTTGTGACTTGTGTGACAGTTCCGCGTTGTAAGCAGCATAACACGTGCTGGAAACATTGCTGATTTGGGGTCTGGATGTCCTTGGGTGGTCATTGGAGAGGTGAGCGGGATTCCCCAATGGATTATCGTTTCCCCACAATCCCACAATTGATCAGAAAAACGCATAGCAATTGGCATCCAAGCACACAATCTATTGAAATAACTTCTTGCCAAACTAAAGGTAGACTGTCCCGCAATGCACTTGAATGAAATGCGGTACAGCCTAAGCGTCAGTAATAAATTAACACTACGCAGTACGCATTGCACAATCCACTGAGCCTTGAGCAACTCTTGGCAATGGGTAGGCTGCCTGGAACACAGCGGTGTCGGGCGGCACAGTCTTACCGTCAAGGCAATCTCAGGGCAATACCTGGTAACAATAATTGCACCCTCAGGCCTCAGTAGGTACCTATTCACTACTTACGACACGCACGTTATTGTAATATGTCTTCTTTGGTTGCTAAAATAATGAGCACATGTTTTTAATGATTCTTGATGATCAAGAAACCGAATCTTCAGCTGAAAACTGGATTTTACACCAATTTGGGATATCTTAGAATGTATGTAAGAATACAAATTGCGTAGGTTAGCGCGGAATTCAGTATTTGACGGCCATGATTTATCTTTCGAATTGTATGTTGAGTGAGCATCGTATCGTATTACTCTTGCTCTGATGTCTGCTGCCGCCTGCCACGGCATCGGGATCGGCGGTAAGCTTGTGGTCGAAAAGGTACTAATTTCATGTTACATCTTATGAATGACTTATGAGCATATGCAATAGATGACGATCCGATGTAAATAATCCTTGATTATTCGCAAGATAGACAAATTGTATTGATGATCGACGCATGATGCATTCAGTAAAGGTGCAGACATAGAGCGGCACTTCGCCCTTAAGGCCCTATGCCTGTGAGCAGCTCAGTCTGTGCAGCGCACCTCAGTCTGTGCAGCTCAGTCTGTGCAGCGCACCAGTACCTAGCTTATTTTCACTACCCATGTCATATTCCTACAGTACTTGCTATGCTGACTGCTGAGTACTTGCTGAAACTTTTATCGAACAGGAACCCGAACCAAGGGTCCGGGAACGATTAAGGTGTGGTGGGGGGGGGCGCGAAATCAATTTGACTAGCCACCCATATTTATTCGGCGGATTTCGGCTTTCACTTCAACTGGAGTCTTACGTGGTTTTTCATAGTGAATGCTAATTTTAAAACACTAGAAAATAAAAATAAATATATTTGCATACGTCAGTAGATATACAAATAAATGACCTTTCCTCGTCGTCAATTACAAGTTCAAGGCAAAACATTATATTAATCGGTTAATCGGTTTATCGGTTAATCGGTTTTCGGCTGTAATCGGTTTGATAATGGCCTGTGGCCGAAAATTCACCCTAATGTTTTATAATATAATGTTTTGCCTTAACTTGTAATTGACGACAAGGAAAGGTCATTTATTTGTATATCTACTGATTACCCATGTTCCTCGCACGAGCACTCAATAATATTTGCATACGTTATAATTATTATATATTACCATGATCGCAAAGCAATATGGGTTGTATTCATAATCATTCCAGACAAGTACATTTTCGCTTTCAACACCACCAATGCCGTTTTTGCGGAAAAATATTTCGTCTCTTCTCTAAAGATATGCCGCACCGTACGTCTGAAATCTTCCGGTTAAAACCATCAAGGGAAGCCCTTCGCGAGCGTTCACGATTCCCGGAGTGTTGCAGAAGGGTTTTGCGAAAATTCCGTGAACTCCACCGACCAGAACCAATCGTCCGGGGGAATAGGTATGGACTGCGGTCTGCGAGAGGGCCACGTTCGATCGGTCAGGCGGCTGATGGCATGTCCGTCAAATATATCAGTCAACGACAGCCGCACTGCTGCTGTTTATGCACTGCTGGCCTATGACACAATCTCGCTCATCAAAAGACGGTCTCTCTGACGTTTTAGCATAAGCCTGAGGTCAGAGACCCTCTTGGAGAAGCTTCAGGTCCACGACAAATGGTACACAGATGCAACACCCTGTGGCAGTGACAGGCATTGAGATTGCGGCCAAAATACAGAGCTCTCAATTTGTAAATTTGTTTGTAAATTCAATCACAGATGCATTCTTTTATGTCTATACTGACCATGATTCAATGAAGTCGTAACATTGTGACACAATAAACCTGTGACAGGAACACTTCTACAGAAGCAAATGACAGCGCTCCTCACACAATTCCTCTAAGTCCTCCTGAGGATTAACACAATATGTGTTACAGGTACTCAGCTCACTCCAATCATGGCTGCTCCCCGCCTGGGGGTGACTGGCAGCTCTCTGCACTTTGAGTCATCATGACCAGAGGCGGATTCATCGACGGGCATAGGGTCACTTTCCCCGAAACAAGTTATATAAATCTACCGAAAATAACTACACGGGATAGGAAGAATATCTAAGCAACTACCACTGAGGCAATATTGTTGTTAAACTATTTGTTAATGCACTAAGAAGAAAATCCGACGAGTGATTAACGCAAGTTAACGGAAGCGGGCAAGGACAATTGTTGAAAATAGCTACATCCAAATCCATCCGTTCTGTTCTGGATCGGTCCTTGAACAATGACACATCAAGCAGACAAAAGTTGCCATGATATTAAATAATTGCCCAACACCATTGTTTTGGGAACCACCAACCTTGTATTCCACACAAAACTTCCTCAATTTGAAGCTACTTCAACGTAAAAGAAGAGATTTTCCAGTTAGAAACCGGACAAATGGAAAGATGCTATTATCCAGCTCTAAATCGCATAACTTGCACAACCAACTTGTTTGGAAACGCTTATGCCATGGCCGCTACCAAATTAAAGTTTGTCGCAGGGGCGTCGCCATTAAATTATGAGTAGGCCCAGTCAGGTGTTTGGGGGAGCAGCCGGGCATTTCCCCCCACTTCCATAGGACTGATGTTAAAATCAGGTTATGGGAGGACAAAGCCGTCCTGGGGCTCCCTCCGGTGGCGACGCTCCTGGTTCTTCGCATCAGGTTTCTCACACACAGCCTCGCTTGCAAAGGAAAAATGAGGTAAACATGAGTAGAAGTGATGTTTGCATGATTTTGTAAGCCGAAGTCACACTTCTGACGTCTTATATTAGCCCGCGCCCTGGTGGGCCTCCGAGACAACTTCTCCATGGTGGGGGGTCAAAATGACCCCCTCTAACTCGAAAACGAAAAGGGATAGAAAGATGCGGAAAAGGCTTTCGAAAGCTCTCAACATGTGCATTCACAGCACAGATATTCGCAAATTAGCAACATTTGCACAACACAGATATTCGCAAACGCAATTCGTGAACCTATCTTCGATGTTAAATTTCAATGGAGCGCTGGGTTTGATCATTGATGTTAACCCACCAGGCGCTTGAGCTTTTACGGCCCCTGGTTTTCTGGCGGCGATATAAAAGTCCGTCGTATTACTGTGCACTTGGCCGGACTAGATCAGACACTACCTCTCTCTGCCACCCACCTTTCATGAGACCAATGACTTCGCTGGCGAGACGGCTGGGTACACAGTCCCTGACACCACTGAGATCACCGTATAAACAAAGTTTAACACCCACACCTCGAGTGGGATGGCAAGCCACCTTAGGCGCATTCGTACCGGGCGTCCCAGAATAAAAAGGCGTTTTTTGCATACTTTACTGGCGCAAACAACGCAATTCAACCATCTCTTACCAGCTTATTCCATGCGATTTTCAGTGACAATAGACACTCCTCCATTAATGCTTTACGTCCAAACTTTATGTCCAAAAGTGAAACTTTGGGTCGAGGCAAAGTGGACCAGGGTGTTCCGCTTTGCCCCGTTATTCACGGGATTGCATGTATTTGTATTTCATATGAAAGGCTGCATTACAAATGTTTAAAGCGAATTGCTTAAGGTTTGCTCCTGTTGTTATCGAGTTATTTAGCTTTGGAAACGCTCGAAGTACAGACCATAGCTGTTTTTGGTGCGTTATAGAGAGTTACAAGATGTTTGATCAGGGTTATTTACAATAATGGGTATTGTTTTAATCATAAATTATTCTGCATTTGAAAGAGTTCATGGAAATGAAAAAAAAAGATCCCGCAAATAAACATTGTTTCAACGGATTGGTGGTCACTTTGGCCCGCAATTTTGTATGCGCCCAAAAACTTGAGTTGGGTTATTCGGTGTCAAATTACGCCAATTTTTAATAGTCCCAGATCCAACTCATCAGAATATAAATCAGAGCTGAAACATGAAAAAACCAGCCCCCCTTGGACACATTTGTTGATCGTTTCCGATTGCCATTAAAAAAATATGTGACGTCATTCCTTAGCTGATCCGCTATACCCCACTCTCCCCTACTATGTGGTCACCCTTGCGTTCCTTTCCGTTCTGGAGGCAGCTCAGCGGCGCCCTATGTACTCAATATGACCAGATTCGTGAACCTTTCCAAGAAATAGGAATAACACCTCCGACATAATATGGTATCGCCCGATCTATTGCGCTTTAAAGGCTCGACACCGACCTTCATCAAGTTTTATCTCATTAAGCCATCGCGGCACCGATTTAGGGAGTGTTCGTACTAGAGTTGCATAATTCTGGTCCCAGCGTCCCAGCGCTGGGACCAGAGCTGGTCACGGTCGTAACCCAAGCTGTGACTGGCCAGGCCAGCGCCATAGGGTTAGCATTGCAGCGCCGTGACTAAAGCTGTGACTTGCCAGCTCATTCCGTGGCCGTGACTTGGCCGTGACAAAATATATTTGACTTTCTGCACCTCTAGTACGTGTACCGAGTGCGTGTTGAACGCTAAGAAAGCCCGGCTCAGACAGATTACTGAGTCGGCGTCTCTGCGTTGTACACTGTGATTAGTTAGGCCCCACATCCCGGATGAGCCGACGTCAGGATGGCGTTGTGGCGTGTGTACTGTGCCAGCGCCGTCACGGGCGCCACTGGACTGAGAAACAGTCCTAATCGCGAATAATGGTAAGACATTCTTTAATATTTTGTGTCATTCAGAAAGCAATTATTATACATTCAGTTTGAACTACTAAATTTATGTTTCGAAATTAAGCAGACATTTTTGTTTTCATATCCTATGAATATTGTATAGCCATATCGTAATAACCATTTTAAGATTGGGGGGGGATGGTATATCCAGGGCGGATGTAGCCCATTGAGAAGAAAGGGATTGGAGGTCCGTCGTCCCAGATGGTGCGATTATTAAAATGCTGTCAGCAATACAGTTTGAAATATAATTTAAATCGTATAATTTCAAATAACTCCAGTTTACTATATTTTTTGTTATGTCAAACTGTTAAAACTTAAAATTAGACATTGTGCCTTTCAAAGGCAAAACTCGACCTCGTCTTCAGGTATTTCCACGCATACCTATGCACCATATTATTACGTTATAGCCATCCACTTTGATTTGTGAAACAAACAATGTTCTAAGGCCATTTCTCGTGTTCTGGACGAAAAACAACAACATCTACTCTACATCTGCTTTTTGTGTACATGTATCATCACTATACTCCATATATATGTATATTTTATATATATATTTTGTTTAAATCAATTATTCAAATCCCGCAATGTATACCAAAGCACCACAGTTGGGCAATTACCATACCCAATTTCAAAATGATATCACTATTTTGACTGAATCATGGCTTCTCAGTTCTCAAGTATGAGTAATACATGAGTCCATGACGCATTGTAAAATATGTATACATTAAAAAGAGAAATGATGAACATTTTTCACAAAAATGAAGTTATTACTCGAAATCAAAAGACGAGACCAAAAATATTGTGAATTATCACATTTGGCATATTAACCCGCGCCTTACTGGGGTATATTTCATAACGCGAGTTTACGGGGGGGCTAATTATAGCCCCCTCTGATCTCCGAAACTACTGGACGATCTTCAAAATTCGAAATGGCATTCGATTACCTATCAAATGTTGTAAACGGAAACTAATATTGTTATCCTCAGGGTCACCGATGACGTCACAGGTACGTCAAATAAAAAATGTTTGACCGTGCCATCAAAAGTCCGGTGGTCGGCATTGTCGCTAAAAAAAAAAAAAAAATTTTAACGCATAATAAGTTGGTAATCGGTATGATCATAGTATCCGACACTTCTAGATTACCATTATAAAGCTAATTTTGACTTGGTCGGTCAAGTCATCGATGGTCACGAGGTCAAATGAAGATTTACGGTCATTGGAGTTGTAACACATGTTATGGGTTCGTTTTCGGTGAAACCGAAAATGAACCTTAGAAAATGTTTTTTTACATACAAATTGAAAAATGTCAAAAACGGGAAATGCACTTTTTTGCTTATTGTTATCGTAAAGGTGGTCTAATTTGTCCTTGAAAGGCTGTCACTCAGTCATTTTGATATATTGACTTCACTTTCCACACATATCCTTGGGATCCTCAATTACATATATTCCGGTTTTTTGAAAATTCGAATTTTTTGAAATTTTTCAAAAAAGAAAAAAATGGCTGGAGATCTTAAACTTTGAATTTCATTTTTTGGAAAAATCCGAGATAGAGTCTGATAGCCCAACGTATTACTGTCGTTTGGTGTTTGTACGATTGATTTATCTTTAAACTGTACTTTTGGCAGCGTTTCCGCATATCTTATTTTTCAACAAAAACCGCAGAACATGACGTCACTCTGACGTCATTTCGGTTGACCTATCATGCCTCGTCTTTTCCATCAGACAGCATGTTCACATGATCGGGACAAGGTACTGAAAGTTTGATCACGATACTACGTTGGTTTAGAGATATTGCGAATAACGGGAGGGGGGGGGGCTATAAATAGCCCCCCCAGTAACTCGCGGGTTAATAATCCTACAACAATATCTTTCAAGTAAAAGTTCATAAGCGCTCCACGCTTATAACGGTCGGTACTCACAAGTACTTGGTAACTAATTAACCATCCGAGCTAAAATTAGCCTGTCTACGGGTAGTTATTTATAATTATCATGAATGCCCATAAATTATATAAATTTAAATTGTTTCATGCACTCCATCTTTTGCGAATGCGTACCAAACTTCTATGAACAATCAACAAGCATTTGCAAAACAAGTGCATTGAAATCGCAGTTAAGCTTGGCCCCGGACGGCGACATATTTAATGTTCTCTACTTCAAAAGATTGAATGTTTTCCCATTCATTTTCAACAAACAGGCATGTAATACATTACAATGCACACATGCAACATTTATCTGAACCGTTTATCCATAATCAATCAATACATATTTCAGACAAAAACGTGATGCATTCGGCGGATTAACTTGGCCACAGACGGCGACATATTTAGTGTATGCGATTTGTTGAGAGGCAGTTCAACGAGAGGTAATCAACGTTGGACAGATTAATACAAAAAGCGCCAGATATGTCGCGCTCCCAATAGTGGTGAGAAAACACCGATCATGAACTCCGAAGAAGTACATGCATTTTTTACAAACTTTCAACTTTGAATTAGTGAATAATGCTATTTTATTTCATTCTTAAATTTAGATGACATATTTTTATACTCATAACAGACATTTTTGACAGACATTTTTTGCAAAAAATCCAAAAGGTCAAAACTTCCTTGTAAACTGAACAAAGGGACTGTGACGACCCTGCTGCCTGTGCTTTAAGTCGACAGACGACCGACGCCGAGTGCGGCCGGCCGCCACACAGAAGAGCAGTCTTGGAGCGTTTTCTCTAGAGATCAAGCACTGCGCTCCGGTGAATCGTGATCCGAGACCGCTCTTAAGCAGTTAAAGACACTCCATTCAAAGAAAATACCCTATATCCTCACTTAACATATGTTGAACATCGTTTGCGTGATGAAATAGTGAGGGCGAATCGACTTTGCAGCAAGCTTTAAACTAATTATTCACGTCTCATCATTTTCGTTGCATGCATAAACAAACAACCTAGGCATTTCTCACAATACGTCTCCTTTTCACAATCCCATAGACTCAATCCTCCACACGTGAAGTACATACAAGTCAGATAAGTAAAGCTATTTATTACACAATTCATACAAAAACCAGCGCGATATATATTGGGCAGCTTTGCCACACTAAACAACACGGAGCACACCAGCTCCAACGCTAATATCACTCTCCGAGCGGTGTACCATTCCCTGAAGGCACCCCCAGTGGCCAGCTTTACTCCTCAGCGGCAGCAAACTAGCCCCATCGTCGACTACTCTGACCGGGGTGTATAGAGTTCCCTGCTACGCCGAACCTCCCACATACGGCCTCCATTTGGTCGGCAGCGGACGCGCGCTGCTCCGGGAACCGTGCTTTCTCATTAGCCTCTCCCGGATCCAGCGGCTCCGGTAGCGAAACGCGACCCGGTGCTGGTAATGGCCTCCCCTCCTCTGTCCCAGACACCACGGGGCTCCCTCCTCTGTCCCAGACACCACGGGGCTCCCTCCTCTGTCCATCACAACGCATGGGCTCCCTCCTCTGTCCCTTACACCAACCGCGGGGCTCCCTCCTCTGTCCCTCACACCGCGGGGCTCCCTCATCTGTCCCTGCACACCAACGGGGCTCTCCTCCTCTGTCCCTTCACGACCGCGGGCTCCCTCCTTCTGTCCCATCACACCGCGGGCTCCCTCCTTCTGTCCAGCTTCACACCAACGGGGCTTTCCCTCTGTCTCTCAACACCGCGGGGCTCCCTCGCCTCTTGTCCTCACACCGCGGGAACCTCCCTCCTCTGTCCCTCACACGCAGGGCTCCCTTCTTTCTGTCCTACACACCACGGGCTCCCTTCCTCTGTCCACAACACCACGGTTCGTGGCTCCTCCTCTCTCCCTACACCACTGTGGGCTCTCCTCCTCTGTCCCTCACACCACTGGGGCTCCCTCTCTGTCCTCACACCGCGGGGGCTCCCCTCCCTCGTGTCCCTCACACCTGCGTGGGCTCCTCTCCTTGTCCCTCACACCACGGGCTCCCTCCTCTGTTCTCCAATGCACGGGGCTCCGCTCCTCTGTTCCCTCCACACGCAATCGGGCTCCTCTCTTTCGCCTCACACCTACGGGGCTCCCTCCTCGTCTCCTGCACACCACGGGTGCTCCCCTCCTCTGTCCCACACACCGTAACGGGGCTCCCTCCTTGTCGCTCATACACCGCGGGGCTCACTCCGCTCTGTTCCTCTCACGACTACGGGCTCCCTCCTCTTGTCGATCAGATCACCAACGGGGCTCCCTCCTTCTGTCCCTCACACCAGGGGCTTCCCTCCTCTGTCCCTCAAACCAACCGGGGCTCCCTCTCTCTGTCCATCACACCACGGGGCTCCTCCTGCTTCCCTCACACCACGGGGCTTCCCTCCTCTGTCTCAGTCACCGCGGGCTTTCCTCCCTCTGTCCCGCACACATCCACGGGCTCCCTCCTCTGTCCCTCACACCGCGGACTCCCTTCTCTGTTCCCATCACACCGCAGGGCTCCCCTCCTTGTCCCTCACACCGCGGGGCTCCCTCCTCCTGTCCTCACCCAAACGGGGCTCCTCCTCTGTCCCTTGACAACTCGCGGGGCTCCTCCTCTTGTTCCCCCACGAGTCCCTCCTCTGTCCCTGACACAACAGGGGCTCCCTCCTCTGTCGCGCTCACACCACGGGCTCGCCTCCTCTGTCCCTCACACCGCGGGGCTTCCCTTCGAGCACACCGGGCTTCCTCTCTGTCCACACACACGGGGCTCCCTCATCCTGTCCATCCATGCCACCGGGCTCCCTCTCTGTCCCTCGCACTCACGGTGCTTCCCTCCTTTCTGTCCTCACACCACTGTGGGCTCCCTCTCTGTCCCCACCGAGGTCCCTCTCTGTCCTGACACCCGGGGCTCCCTCCCTCTGTCGCTCAACACCAACGGGGCTTCCTCCCTCTGTCCCTCACACCACGGGGCTCCCTCCTCTGTCCCTCACACCACGGGGCTCCCTCCTCTGTCCCACACACCACGGGGCTCCCTCCTCTGTCCCACACACCATGAGGCTCCCTCCTCTGTCCCTCACACCACGAGGCTCCCTCCTCTGTCCCTCACACCGCAGGGTTCCCTCTTCTGCCTTTACAAGGCAGAGTTCCCTACCCAGATCCCCGCCGCGCGCAGAACCAGAGAGCTAGTGAGCACCGGCTCCAGGCGCCGTTTCTTTTTGGGAACTAGCGTGGAAAACGCGGACATCTCAGTTCCAATGAGAACGTTGCTCAAGCTTGCGGGCATGGTTGTAGGCTGGTGACAGCCATCAACCGCCAACAGAGAGAGCGAAGGGAATGCGGAACAAACTGCGAACGCCACGAGTTCGTGTCAGCGAAGATAAGCTCGACATTAAACATAACATCACGCCTGATAGCCGACACCATGGGGTGATAAAGCGTCAGTACGTAACGTCAGTACGCAACGTCAGTATGCAACATCAGTACGCAACGTCAGTACGCACGTCAGTACGTCAACGTAGTACGTCAACGTCAGTAACGGCAACGTCAGTACGCAACGTGCCAGTACGTAACGCGATCAGTAACGCAACGCCAGTATGCAACATTTCAGTAACGCAACGTCAAGTACCAACATCAGTAGCGGCAACGTCAGTTACGTAACGGTCAATGTAACGTAACGTCAGTACGCAACGCCAAGTATGCAACATCAGTACGTCAACGTCAGTAAGCAACGTCGTACGTACGTCAGTACGCAACGTCAGTACGCAAACGTCAGTAGCAACATCAGTACACAACGTCAGCACGGTGATCAGAGGTCAGCACCGTGCATAACATTCAGCCGACCTTATATGTAGGCAGCCGGGTGATACAAACATTCCAGTCCAGTATCACTGCTTCAGGTCATAATATTAAGCAAGGTCAACTAAACACAAAAACAGACAAGCTCAGTTGAGGTTAGGCGACATAAAGCAAAAACATTGTAGATCCAAATCATGTACGATACGGATATGAACCAGTTACACTTCTGTCTAGGTATATGTGGATAAGCAGATCAGATCTTTACCACCGGTTCGAGTCAGTTCGAGTCAGATCAGGTCAGGTCAGGTCAGGTCAGGTCAGGTCTAGGTCAGGTCAGGTAGGTCCAGGTCAGGTCAGGTCATGGTCAGGTCAGGTCAGGTCAGGTCAGGTCATGGTCAGTATCTAAGTCAGATCAGGTCAGGTCAGGGTCAGGGTTAGGTCAGGTTTAGGTCAGGTTAGGGTGTCAGGTTATGGTCAGGTTAGGTCAGGTTGGTCAGGTAGGTCAGGTTATGGTCAGGTTAGGTCAGGTTGGTCAGTGTTTAGGTCAGGGTTAGGGTCAGGTTAGGTTCAAGGTTAGGTCAGGTTAGGTCAGGTTAGGTCAGGTTAGGTCAGGTTAGGTCAGGTAGGTCAGGTTAGGTCAGGTTAGGTCAGTGTTAGGTCAGGTTAGGTCAGGTTAGGTCAGGTTAGGTCAGGTTAGGTCAGGTAGGTCAGGTTATGGTCAGGTCAGGTATCAGGTTCAAGGTCAGGTTAGGTCAGGTTCAAGGTCAGTGTCAGGTCGGTCAGTCCTTACACACCTTCCAGCGGGTTGGCTGCTCGCAGCTGTCTCCACCTCGGCCGTCGTTCCACAGAGCCGGTTGAAGTGGTGGAACTCGGCGGTGAAGCCCAGAATTTCTCTCTCCTCCTGAATACGGAACAGAGAACGTCGACTCGTGACCTGCCGAGATAATAGTGCCTGCGGGGAAGACAGTATACGTGGTCAGAATGGTGGTGGGGGGATGAGGGGGAGGAGGGGAGGAGGGGGGAGGAGGGGAGGAGATAGGAAGGATGGGAAGGAGGGGAAGGAGGCAAATGAGGGGGATGAGGGGGAAGGATGGATGAGGAATAAGTGAGGAGGATGAAGGGATAAGGCAGGGGGAGGGATTGGGGATGGGAAGGAGGGGTATGAGGGGGAATGAGGGGAATGAGGGGGAATTGATGGGGAATGAGGGTGAGAGGAGGGGAAATAGGGGGATAAGGGGAAATGAATGGGGGGAATAAGGGGAATGAGGGGGAAAGGAGGGGAATAATGGGGAGAGGAGAAGGAGTGGGAATGGAGGGGGAATGAAGGGGGTAGGGATGAGCGGATGGGGGAGGAAGAGGGGAGGAGGGGGAGAAGGGGTGGATAAAGATGGAAGACGCGGTCAATATGGCGAGGGAAGAGAGACGGATAAGGCCGGTCAAATGGCGGTGGGGGGGGGGAGAGTACGTGTGGATTATGAGGCAGACAGGTAAGTCATTCCCTGCGCGAAACATACCATCTTAGTCATTACAAATACAATAAAACAAGGTACAGCTGACCAGTATGACCAAATGACCATGTATGCTGACTTAATGCTGGAAGATACGACAACAACGCCATCTGAACAAATAAAGCGTATTTGCAACGAGGATATAGTATGGGTTATGATGGCTATCATTCATATACAAGTCGTCGGCAGGTCATAACTTGCACTTTATAACTGATTGATCTAGAACTGCCAAACTGGTTGATTTTGATGTCAGTTTATCAAAACTCATCACATTTCACATCGTTGCGAATTACGACGAATTTAATTTCACTCAGATATTTTAATACGAAAATGTGTCAAAGTCGACTGATCTTAGCCGTTTTTAGACTGGATCCCGCTGGCTCCTTTCGATCCGTCCCTATACCTTGATGGAAGCTCTAAGCGGAAAGCCGGAGACCTACAAATGTGAATCATCTAACGATATACCCAAGTCTGCCCAAACATCGCCAGCTCAGCAATTACATGTCAGTGGTGACGGGGAATGAAGAAGCCTCAGGAGGCGACAGCAAGACCGGGCACCTCGGGAATGTTCTGGACAGAGTCCAGCCTTCCTCTGTTCACAGCTAATACCATCGACGGAGGTCAGCTTTGTGAAACACCACGGCGCTGCAGAGTTGCACCATCATCACACACTCATGGCAAGCAGTCGCGTGCGAACCAGAGAAACGGGGAGTGGGCAGAATATCCTCCACGTGGGCCTCTAACGCGGATCATTGGCTTTCAGCTCCAGGATGCGGCAAATACGAGCTTTATCAGCAGATATTTTCCTCGTGATCTTTCATCTCGCCTATAAGCTATTTTGGCAATGGGGCTTATACCAGGATCGTTCTAAATTCAAGCATGCGAGATTACGCCAATGTTGATATTCATGCACGGAAATGTTGATTATCCAAATGTGAGAACGTAATATGAGCACCCCAGGAGAGCCGACACAAAATACAAACATGCTCATTTTCATTCCTTTGTAACGCTTGCCGCAGGCCACGTAATCATTCGGACACGTATAACCTGCAACGTCGAAGTCTTTTTTAAAAATAAAGAAGTTGTATTCATGAAAGACGACGCTGATTTCAGCATCGCAGCAGTTTTACATTTCTTTGATGTTGTTTTGAAGGAATTTAATTCACATGGACCGCACAGTGCACTGCTTAACGCATAAAACCCTTTATATGGCACTATGGCAGGGACCAACCACCACTGATTGACTGAACGATCCTGGTCGAAGTACGTGCAATCAAACCGTCAAGTGCACCACTGTGATTAATTACATGGCTCAAAACATCCATTTACTGTGCGTGTGCAATGTGCATCCAACAGTGAAGGATAGCTATAATAAATACATACAAATGAAAGTGTAAACTCAAACTCTAGCTTTCAAGGAAATTCATTACGGGATTTACATATCAAGGAAGTGGAAAGTTGAGTCAGAGCTATACCACGAGTTAACAATAAATGTTTGATGCATCTGGTGTCAACATATGATCTGGCGCTCCAAACATTCATTTCCCCGGATAGCTTAGGTTCGATCCCCACTGGCAGCGCAGTGTTTGTCCCCGCCGGCTGACCTGGCGTGGCTGCAGACGATCTGGTCGACGATGGCCTCCTCGCCCGCCAGCAGGCCCCGCCGGCGCCGCGGCCGAACTAGCGTGAAGGACTCCAGCAGCTCACGCAGACGGCGTACCTCTGAAACACACAGACACACAGACATGAGGGCGAGTTGAAATTCGAGTGCACGGGTGCACGGGTGATAGGATGGGAGAAGAACGCAGATGTTCCATTCATCGTGAGATGGGACAAAGGCGGTATTACTTACAATATGCAGATGGTGTGTGCCCGTACTAAATATTTAATCCGATGCTTGCTCGCTTGTTACTGGTCGCCGTGTAAAGACGCTTACCTATTTACCAGTAAGGCGTCGCAGTTGGCGATGAACGAGCGAGCGAGAAGACAGTTTATGGTGAATTTCAACTCGATCGGGCAAGTAGTTTCTGAGACACAACAAGGATGCGCACGTGTAGAGGCACCCACCCCTGACTTGTGGAAAAGTGGCGACTGAAAGGTCCCTAACAACACACAAAAGTTTAACACAATCGGCTCAGCCATTTCTGAGATATATAATAGGAGTGTACACTGTACAGGTGCGCACGTGCAGTCACCCCACCCTCGAGTTGTGTGTGTGTGTGTGTGTGTGGGGGGCTGGGGGTTCCTAGCCTCACACAAAATTTGTGCACAATCTCCACAGCTGTTGCGGAGTTTTTGTGAGATAACACTTATCAAAACCTCACGCGCCACGCACCACTCGCAGTAGTAGTCATCCACATGAGTCGACACTGATCTCAAACAGGGTAGGTTGGATAGGGCTGCTCAGCAAATAAGTCCGCTTGTCAATCGGACTTACGGTTTCAGAGATATGAGCTTCTCAAAAGTGTCGCCACGGATCGAGTCGGGTTGGGTCAGGTCAGGTCAGGTCAGGTCAGGTCAGGTCAGGTCAGGTCAAGTCAAGTCAGGTCAGGACAGGTCAGGTCTGATCTGGCCGGGTCAGGTCGGTTCAGGTCGTGCCAGGTCGGGTCAGGTCGGGTCAGGTCGGGTCGCTTATATTTTGTTTCCCATATACCACGGAAAGACGAGCGAGCGCTCGTAATCAAGTAATCAAAGGGCGGAAAGTATTGGGAGGGGGCTAGCTCTATTGGGGAAGGGGGCGTGGGCCCACCCAAAGGTATATAAATCGACACCAATGAGTATGCATGGGATCCACTTTGGTTCCCTGAACCCCGGATCCAGGATCCCGAAGGATCTTGGGCTATTTTCACGGTGTTCTGATACTTCAAAAGGCGAAAAAAAACTTGCACATGAAAAGTAAGCACGGGTCAATAGTTTGCAATGCGCAGAAGTGCTATACTATAGCATATCGCCCGTCGCCAATGCTGCTCATTCAAAGGTCAAAACCACTGCCACCGAATGCTCACGGTTTGCTGCAATGATGATTCGATTTTTATGGAAAGGTTCGGATACATGTTTCACGTGTGGCATTGGTAAATGTAATGATACTGAAGTTGAATGTTCATGAGACAAACATTTTTTTATTCGTCGAGAACATAAATAGGTTCGCCTACGGGGCCAAAATAAACTGCCGATTTCAATATATTTTTTATCCTTCAAATGTTTGTATGATTGGTTTATAAATTGTTAGCACATATCCGCAAAAGAAAAGGTGCGGAAAACATATTTATTATACATACCTTCATGATAAACAATGCCGTAGGGAACTAATTTAGCTGCGGACAGTAAAATTCGTTAACCGAGTACTAGTGGAGATACGACCGTTAATAAAGCTTGGAATGCTTATTCAATTAACTTTAAAATAACTTCGAACAATTGGTATTTGTTAATGAAAATTGTGGTTTGAATTTCCTAATAAGTTTGGTGCTCTCTCCCATTCAAGTTACAACTCATTTTTGGGTGTGGGAATTATTCATTTTCCCATAAGATGAAAAATAACAATAAGAATGACAATATATTTTCTGGTGTCTGAGTGGCCACGTTGTGATGGCTTTAGGCGGATATATGACGCGAATGGTTTAAACGTGCGGTGCGGGCCATTGGTTTTGAACTACAGACTTGCTTCGAGACAAACAGGTCTTGTGACAGAAAAAACGCGCAGTCCAGTTTTTCGCTACGATTAAAGCCCTGATAAGACGGAAGGGGATCTCATGATCTGATAAAAACTCATGGTATGCACTGACCCCAGTCTTATCATCCGAAGTAAACTTCTTCAATGGAAATCTTGTTTCTATCATATACCAAGGATAGTGACAGATATCCGACACATTTACCAAAGTCAAAACTGCATCGTTCCTGCCCAGCCTGAGACGCCACATGCAATGTCCTATCCAACCAATAGAACTGGGTGAAAATGACAGGCCGTGCGGGGTGACCTGGTCAATTACAGCCCCGTGACGTCAGACAGTGGATGCTGAGTCATTGTTACATATCACGCGTTCTTCGTTACGGTAGCCCCAGGGCACTATAACACTGGTTAACCCTATTCCCTCCAGAGGGGGGGGGACAGATTCTGCCCGCCGGTGTTTTTTTTCACTTGCCGCTCCCAAACCGTTGGTTTGGGCCTAGCGTCCATACATTTTCTGACTTTTTCCATGATTGATTTACACGTGTTGTGTCAAAGTTGTAATACAATCAGCTTAGCAGAGGCGATGCCAGGGTCCTGTTTTTGGGAAGATGTTACGAATGCGGTTGTGCGGCGCATACTTCCTTCGTAGTTTGCGGTGCAATAAGTGGGTCAGGAACGATGCCACTGGAATATTCATCATAAATACTTGGATTGTACATATTTTGGGGCAAGGGCGCACTCAGGTCCATAAAATGGGAGGCGATACCCACCGTCAAATTAGATCCAACTTCAAATTAGTAAGATTATAAAAAGGCGTTAGGCACATAGTGTCCCCATGATGTTAACCTGGATCCGCCTATGCACAAAATATAATATTTTACAAATTACAGCAAAAATAAAAATAAAATAAAATGTGACTTTTATATCGTCCCAAACAATCACGAACAGCGCATATTTGTTATCGGAAAATCCAACCATTTTACATCCCCTGATTACGCATATTATTTTTGATTTTGGTACTTGTCCTGCACTAGAAGCTCAAAAATGTTCTGAGCATACAAATCGGTCGAGCCATATTTCCGCAAAGACCTTTTTCAAAACACACAAAATTTTGTATTTTTTGCCCCCTGGCCCCTATTTTTGAACACAAAATACATTTCGGGGGTCAATAAAAAAATGTATTTTGACGGCGCATCGAATGGCGTCTGTCCCATCGAAATCAGCTGAGCAGTTCTCGAGATCTCTGGGGGGGGGGACAAAATCTGACCCCCGCACGTTAACGTAATTCTAGACGCCCGCAAGGAATAGGGTTAAGCAAAAAATAGCGCTATTATTTGATATGATCAAGGCGGAAAGGTACAACATGAGGCCGCCCGTGGGTGCACTATACAGCACAGCCTTATTCTGAAAAATAATCACATGCGCGTAGGCCGCAGTACCGCAAACAATTCAATATATAACATATAAATACCAGCAAGATATGCTTTGAGTGCAGCTGCTGGATGGCCGATTTTAACATTAATGTAATACAATTGATATATATATATATATATTAGTATATATATATATATATATATATATATATATATATATTAGTATATTTGCTATTACATATTCTTGTCGTCGCAATTCAAAGATAATACCAAATACATAAGAGTCCAACATGCAGTGCTTCAAACTAAAACTCCTCGATAGAAGACCCAGCGATTGTTCATATCGCTCCACATATGATATATCTGGTGATTTCGAAGGCATGGCGATCTCAGGAGGCGCGCCGTGGTATCTTGGCTGCCGTTTTACAGTTACCGGACCTAAATCGGGCGGGGCGGGGCGGGGAGGTGAAGAGGGGGAGGGGAGGAAGGTGAGGCGCTCCAGTGGGCGGGACGGAAGCGACCCGCTGCTCGACTCCGCCCCCTCCATCCCGGGCCTAAAGCCCGCTTCACATGGCACTGCCGTCTGAGCCTGTAGGCGGAGGTTATCTGCGGTCCCGGGAGCCGGAACGCGTCGGGTTAGGCACCATAACAGGATCCCAGGAGAGGGGGGGGGGGGGGGGGCGCTAAAGCGGCCCAATGGCACACAAAACACCTTGAAAATCGGAGCAAAATTGACACATTTCCTGAATATAACGAAAATCTAAGTAGCTTTTACAAAAAGGCAAAGTTTGTTTTAAAATCAAGCATCAATGCTCAAGCAGGCAAAATCGACGAGTTTTTTTCATAATTGTGTCAGACTTTTTGAATTCCCTTCCACTCCCTATATCACTGGTTTCTGTGATCCCGCCGATGGTGTACACCACAGAACAAACAGGGGTCCCTGAATTACATCCGTAATGAATTAATCTTCTCAGAAGACCAGCTAGTGAGATGATCATGACTGGAAACAATATCATGCAAGGTAAGCTCAGCTGTTCCACTGCCATATTCGAAAGATAAATGCTGGAGAAACGCGACTGATAAGCACGAAGAAACGATTCCCGAGGAAATAATACGATGAATTGGTTCAACTCTTTTCAACTGATAAGCAATACAAACGTTGGGATAAGCTACAAAAATCGGATGCCAATCTAATCTAAATCGACTTACAGCAGGTCACATACGCCGACGATAACAAAAGCTGTGCCTACACCATGTTCAGAAAGGGACATTCCCTTCCCACCTTTCTGGAAATGTTCAAATATAAGCCGGATGTAGTGCAAAATATGAAATAGGGCTGATTGAAACGATTTTGACACTTTTTCTCCCTCGAAAACGTTACTTAACTTTTACATTGGGGGGGGGGGGGGTGATGTCCACTTATTGAAACATAAGTAAAAACTTTAAAGCAGGGGTGTCATTTCCTATTCAATTGAGCTTCAGCCCCCCAACTTGGCTTCAGTCCCCAAATATTGGACAATGAAGTGGGTCAAATCCGAAGAGAAATATGTATTTTTATGGATTTCGATGGTGCTTCAGGCGAATTTTCACCGTTCAGCAACTCCCCCGAGTTTTCTGGAGAAGCCTGCCTTGAAGCTGCCGAATATTATGGTACAATGCTTTGGGACACTTCTTGCGACTTGAATACATAAAATGTCTTTTAATATCACGGGTTTGCGCTTTCGAAAAATACAAAATTTAAACCCAAATCCCAGCGTAAATGTGCAATATATTGAGAGGAAACTATGCACTATGCAGTTAATTATGTTGTAAACAACCTAAGCTTCTTTTCATAACAAAACAGCAAGAATGACTGTGGCTCGACTTTGGGCCGTAAAATTCAAGTGACGTTACCTAGCAACACAGACAGACTTTTCAAGGTCAGGTCTCGGCGAATTCGTACGTTTCGTTGGGCGCACTACTTGGACACGTAACAGTTGCGCCAAAATATGATGGGAGCAGCCATATTCAATTAAGTGTTGAACACAGCACAACGTTTTGAAGTCAGAAAAAAAATGTTTTGGCGATACATTGCTTTAGGCCTGCTAGGCCAAGTTTGAGTTTTAGAAATCCTCCGGAGGTGGCACTATCACTTTTTAACTTAGAACCTTCCAATACGTCATTGCCGCATTTTCGTGTTTGATTATATTTCATCATCGATACATGGTCTCAATTACTTCATATCAAAGGGCTGATATGTTCGAATGCCTGACTACGATGTTTGGACGTATGGTTGGATGTTACGTACGGTCAGGGGCGTAACCACGTTCTCAAAGTTACTGGGTACACTTTTTGACGAATAATTCTTAGTCATCATGTTATAAAAATCCCCCCTTAGCAAAATACACGAATTTAAGCCACTCAATTTTCTAGTGCTGAGTTTTTTACCTTTTCTAATTTGCTTGTAATTAATTTTTAACTCTATTGTATACAGCTGCAGCCTGCATCACTGGAAACTGATGGGAAGTCGCGTCTCCCTAATGCCGATAGGCGCTGCCTACATCAAAGCCTCATGTTGTTATAGTAAATAATTGCGCACCATACCGGGGCGCCACGGCTCTTTGGTCGGTCAGGACTCCGAGGCCTGGCCAAAAACCTTGATTTTAGGCGACTTCCTACGGAAGACCAAAACCCATGTAAATGTTTATTTTTGCATCAAGAAGTTATCGAAAACAAACTTCTTTGAATTTATTTTTCTATATTCTTTAAAGATAAGTAAATGTGTTATTTTCAGTCATTGTGGTGAAACCATGACGGCGATGGCGCTGATGTATGCCCCCTTGCTCCGCCCCTGTTCGGCCCTCTAATCGTTTTGGAAAAATCGACACCACTGCGTTTACTATACTGCTTTATTGAGACTTGATTTGACTGGCAAAAGACTCGGCTATTAAACTGTTGTCTCACGTTTTTTCTCCTTATTATTATATGAGAAAAAAAGTAATAATTTTTTCAGATGTTTCAAAAACGGAATATGTACGATAGAAACTTGCTAGATGTATATGTATACCACATTTTAAGTTCATACCAGCAAAACTGACTGACTTATGATCTTTCAAAGACAAATATCGACCACTTTCCACGGCATTACTATGCATAACACACGCATCTCCGTTCCTACCTTATTCTTAGAGCTCTATGAAACCAACTTTGTTCTAAAACGGTAATTATTCGCGCTCTAGACAATAAACGAACCGATGAACATGTATTACAACGACCAATGACCATAATCAGCAGTTATTCCCTATAGGTACTCAGGGGCGTAGAACTCATTTGAAGTTGGGGAGGGGAATCCTTACATTTTTGATTTTATAGTCAATATAAGCAAATATACGTTTTTATTACAATTTTTGCGGTGATTTTTTTTAATCCGAAATAACTTTTTTGATGAACCCGTCATTTTACGTGTATTGACGATTTTATTTGCAATTTCCCTCAAAACTTGATTTTTTGCAATTTTTCAAACATTTAGTTATTTTCTACCAAAAATGTCATGTAGTGACGGCATTAAATCGGTATATCTCACTTTTGTTCGATGCAACTGCTAATGTTTTTGATAGAAGTTAGAAGTTATTCGGGAAAAACCGATGGTGGGTCGGATCCGAACCGTTCCCAGGCGGTCGAGGGGTATGTCTCGTAGTTTAGGAGCATGAATTGAGGCTCAAAAGTTGGGATGCACAATTTACTTGTATATGAGCTAAGCCTCCGATTTGGTGAATCGCAATTCACTTGGCCATTTTTTATCCTGAGCCGCAGCGAATCAATCGGAGCCTGCTAACTAACGTTGGTCTGCTGGCTCAGAGAGTCTGCCGGCATATTCACGTAAAAAAAAGAAAAAAACGGGCCCGCCCCCCCCACCCCCACCTTTTTCGCTTCGCTGGCGGCTCAGGAAAACAAATGACGAGGCGCTCCGCCGGGTCAAGGGCTTAACTCCTATACATACATAGCGATTGCAAAAACAATAGCAATCGCGATCCCAATTTCGATCGCGATCAAGAAGCGCTAAGCACTGCTTTTGGTAACGTCATCAAACTAAGCTGTCAAATGGTTCTGGACTGGCTTGAGCGTGAACCACGAACGGTGACCACAACGGTGACGCCACCGCCACCAGATTCACTAAAATATCGACATATCAAATTGTAGTAAATACAATTACTGAAAGGTCTCAAATGTGACTGAAAAGTTGACTGAAATTGCACATTCGATAAACTCAGATATGTTTTCCTCAAATTTTTTTTTTATATAAATTTAGTCCGAATGTTTTGATGTGATGGATTCCCGAGATAAGGACCCATACTAAGCTAAGCTTGTTGCGCAGGCCCTGACCCCATTATCCGATCATGCAATTCTAGTCACCGACAGAATTTAGAGACGAAAGTTTAACGTCCCCTTACGACTGAGGACGGTCCGCCCGGCTCGCTGGCTTCATCTGACCTTTGACGCCGCCGCTGCCACCACCGCAGGTCATCCCCGCCAGAAGCAAACAGCGAGCGCCGAAGCCGGCTCGAACCCATCTTGCCAGGGTGGGTCAGACCTATAGTCCAGCGCTCTCCCGACTGAGCTACACTGGATATGGTTATTTTTAAAACTCAGTGGCATGCTGCAGAATGCAGATGACTAGACATTGCAAAATATTTACCCCAAAATTGGGAGGCGGCGCCCCCTAAAAATCGTGGGGGCAGCTAGGGCAGCTGCCCCCATGGTTCCTGCGTCCTTGCTTCTTGACCTGTTTTCGTAGCGAAAACGTAGAAAAACTACATTCTGTCGCTTCGGATATCCACTATGGCCCATGGCTGCTTATTTTAAAAGATAGGTATTCTTTACATGCTGCACCTCTAATATACAGATCATCAGAAATTGCTGTCATTTTATAAAAATATCGTGTATTTGGGTAATCTCGTTAGCACAATATCAATAGGTAGCCAAAATAGTCGAGCCGCAAGCCATTGTCGGCCCGCCCGCATGTCCACTGGCTTATTGTTGGAAAATGATTGGGTAACGGTTAGTAGAAGTCTTAATTTTTTGACATTTTAATCCAGCACATTCTTTATCAATGCAAAGTGAATGCAACTACGCCCTGTTCAGGTTGTTACCTAATTTAAAGGTTTTCTTGATTTGTGATTCTTATATTTGAAAAGTAAGAAAAAATTTTGAATTGTGCATCCCTTATTGACTTCTCTGTACATTTTAATCTAAACAAATTAATGTTGAAGTCTTCCATTTTTACTGGGTACAAGTACCCAGTCAATGTTTGAGTCCTTTTGAATTGTTACTGGGTACCCAGTGTACCCAGCGTACCCAGTGGTCGTTACGCTCCATGCGTACGGTCTCGAGGTCGACTCTCTGGCCAAAACTCCATTTTCTCCAGCTCAGTACTACAACTCTTATGAAGTTAAGCGCGGCCTGCCCATGGCCCACCAACACCTTAAATCCTGCAACTTAGACGCATCGTATCACTAAGCTAGGAATTACATTAACGACGTAATAATGCAGAAATACAGTTGAAACTCGTTTTCGCAAGCCGATCCTGACACGGAAAGAATCATGTTATACTCATGCTTATGCCACTAAGCAGCAAAGCCGTCTCAACAACTTCAAACATGCCAAAAGCGGGCCATACAAAATAATCAACGGCGATCCTCGTGGTCACTCCTCGCGGGTGATACCGAGAAATTGTCCCGCCACCGGGAACCTGTCCCACCACCGCGAAACCATCACACCGTGCTGGCAAAACTGGCCAACCATCAGGGCCTGTCCCACCACCGGGAAATTGCCCCATTCCCAGACGCCGACAGCTGATTGAGTGACTGAGAGGCCTCTACATGCAGCCGAACCCGATATGAATCGCACAGAAACCCGTGGCATGTTTGAAAGGCGTCTCTGAACCAACAGATAACCGACCCATTTGGACTAACCAATTTACCTCACCCTTCGAAAAATGTATATTGTTTAAGTCAAAAATAGCGTTAATGTTCCCAATGGGTTAGTTTGCACCTGTTTACACACTTCCAACGGAGCGTCCGCAACCCGCAATAAAAACAAAGCCTGAGAAGCGCAGTTACATGTAATTTATTCCCTTTTGTTCACCAATTTTACCATTTCCTCCAGCAGCAACGTGCCGGAATCTGATGGTGAGCTGATTCGTGCTGTTTTAGCTGCTCTGCGCATGCCATTTTAAAAAAGGCATGAACTTCCGGTTTTTTGAAGCTAAAAGTAAAAGAACGCGTAAGAAATAGGGTGCGTTCTGGTGCAGGCTGTCAATATTGTCTGAGTAATGTTTTAGCCAAGGGCATTGCATCAAACTGTCCTTAGCGAACATTTATGGTTAACACTTCACAGGCATCCATTACCCGCAGAATGGCTCCGTTACCCCAAATGGCTGTCATGGCTCACGCGTTTGACTGATGCTAGAGGCGTCTCTCCGAGCAGACGGCTGCCGTTCGGAGAACCACCTGCCATCGGAGACGAAGACAAACTAGCGGGAAAACAAATCAGGCGCCAGACTGGCGGTAACGTGAGCGGACGGCAGACCCTCGCGGACCGCCGTCCGTTCCGAGGACCGCCGTCCGTTCCGAGGACCGCCGTCCGTTCCGAGGACCGCCGTCCGTTCGGAGGACAGACAACAGCAGAGGTTCGCGTCGGCAGAGACGAGGCATCCGAGCCGCGGACGGGGTCAGGTGGCCGGCGGCAAATTAGCTGCCGAGCTGGAGTAACAGCGGTGAGCTCAATGGCTGCAGCGGCGAGACACGCGACGCCTTCGGTCACTCAGCTCGGTAGTCGCTCACCCCAGCTCGGTAGTCGCTCAGCCCAGCTCAGGTAGTCGCTCACCCCAGCTTCGGTAGTCGCTCACCCCAGCTCGGTAGTCGCTCACCTCAGCTCGGTAGTCGCTCACCCCAGCTCGGTAGTCGCTCACTCCAGCTCGGTAGTCGCTCAGCCCAGCTCGGTAGTCTACTGGTAGGTACTGCTCACCCCAGCTCGGTAGGGTCGCTTCAATGACTTCTCGGCAAATTGTCACTTGTGTGACGTGTTAACGGCACACATGTCGGACTGTGGCATCTTCTCATATCAGCGGCGGAAAATGAATTGCCGACCGATGAATGTTCACTCTGGATAAAATGTCGAAAATTTATAAATGAGCCAATATCGTTTGGGATCGGTTCGGTCGCATTAGAAACTCTTGGAAACTTTCCAATTCATTGCAAATTTGGGTCACACGATACAAAATTGTGCGATGCCCTAGCATACACAATCAGTGACGTCGCCAGGGGGCAGCGGGGCAACTTGCCCCCAACCTCCGATTGGGGACCACCTGAGATCGATACAGATCCGAGGAGATTTTGAGGTCGGGACAAAATGGAGGTAGATTGACCAGTGACCACGTCCAGAGGTTTGCCCCACGACACTATCTATGTATTCTATTTTTACCCGCGGGATTCCAACGAATCATTTGAAAATTGTTTAGTATCTGTGGTCCCGATCCCGGTGAATCCTGGATATTTATCAACTGATACTATGATATCAGTAGAGCTGGAATCAAGCTTTCTTACAGGATCCGTTTTTGGTACCCGCACGTTTGTCTGGGGTATAAGGGTGTAGCGAAGGCTGAGGAGCGAAATTTGATTCCACCACTGATGTAACCCCCCTGATAAAAATATTGCTGACCCCCAATCTAGAAATTCTGGCGACGCCACTGTACACAATACTCACTATTTTCAGATAAAAACAACATGGAGAGTCTGAGACATAGGAAAGAAAAGACAGCGATACAAATAAGTGTAAAATATCCAGCTACACTCCTCTGCCAGGGCTTTCGACCAAGATGTGATTCATTCAGAAACGTGACTGACGCTTCGGAAGGAGTCCGTTATTCTATCATCGGCTGAAATAGCTCAGGTTTCCTCAGCCTACGTTTCCGTTGGTAATAGGCCTTCTACGGCTACACAGAGGCATATCAGGGATCAGCCTGAGCCCTGAAACGTGCCGGCGATCAGTCAGTGACTGGGCTGAGCACTGAGCAGGGCTGCTGCGGGATCTATTCAGTCCACACTGCACACACAGCCATGTTGTATCAACTGGCATGATGGACATGGATTACATGCCATGTATCCTAAAGCCGAAATGTACCCACGGAAGAAAGCAGTGACAACCACCGATTTCAATACCTCATGTTCTCGGTATTTAGAACCCAAACGTTTCTCCGCTGCTTTTGATGTAGTTGCTGTCAGGGACGTCGCCAACGGGGGAGCCCGGGGGAGCCGGGCACCCCCAGGTGCGCTCAAAACCCTCTTCGGCACCCCCAAGTTTACAGGATTTTACCATTGTCCATTAGGCCTATGGTGCCGGCTCCACAAATAGCTCAAAGTACCATTAAAATCCACAAAATACAGATTTAGCCCCGGATTTGAAACATTACCCCGACCAAGTTGGAGGGGGGGGGGTCTGAAGCCTCCAAACTGAAAAGGAAACTACACCCCTACAAGCTGCCTATTTGGCGAGTTCGATTCACATTTTTTATTTCTCTCGAAGTGTGAAGGTTAGTGCAGTACTAATGTAGGTTTAAACCATTACAGGGCGGACGCTTTATTTCACTAATACGCCCAAAATACGGCCGAAGATGCTGGAACCAAAACGAAGTCGACGAAGCCCAGAAAGTAGATACACTAGTATGTCGTAAAGCGCTGTATGGCACGCCGATCCAGCTCGAAACCCCGAGTCCTCAAACTAGACTGGCCTCCAGGGTCGGGTAAAAATGGACTTGTTGTACATCGTGTTGCATTGTTTACGTGATGTCGACAAATTTTACCAGCTTTATCAACGACGTCAAGCATCATCAAAGACGTCACACATACAAGTCGGATCAACTAGACAAGTGGTGCTATCACCGCCAAGAGGAAACACCGTCCGAAACACAACATTCTTTTGGTTGGCTGTACAAAAGATTTCCGCGACTACAGTTGACAGTTGACGATTTTGAAATGACATACCTACGTGAGATTTGGTGAAGACAAACATGCTTTTCAATTCCGTAGGTACACCTAACCATGCCTGGTGGAACGCCTAACCAGTAACCATGCCTGGTGGGCCGCCTAACCATGCCTGGTGGGCTGCCTAACCATGTCTGGTGGGCCGCCTAACCATGCCTGGTGGGCCGCCTAACCATGCCTGGTGGGCCGCCTAACCATGCCTGGTGGCCGCCTATCATGCCAGGCTGGGCCGCCTAACCATGCTGGTGAGCCGCCTAACCATGCCTGGTGGACCCGCCTAATCATGCCTGGTGGGCCGCCTACACATGCCTGGTGGGCCACACTAACCATTGCTGGTGGGCCACCTAACCATGGCTGGGTTGGCTGCCTACCATGCCTGGTGGTGCCGCCTAACCTGCCCTGTTGGGCCTGCCTAACCATGCCTGGTGGGCCGCCTACATCCTGGTGGGCCACTAACCATGCCTTGGTGGGCCCCCATAACCAAGCCTGGTGGGCCGCCGTCACCATTCGCCTGGTGGCGCCTAACCATGCCTGGTGGGCCGCCTAACCATGCCTGGTGGGCCCGCCTAACCATGCTGGTTGGACCGCCTTAACCATGCCTGGTGGGCTTGCCTAACCATGCCTGGTGGGGTCCGCCTAACCATGGCCTGGTGGGCTGCCCTAACATCGCCTGGTGGGCCCGTCCTAACCATGCCTGGTGGACTGCCTAACCTGCCTGGTGGGCCACCTACATGCTGTTTGGGCTGCCTAACCAATGGCCTGTGGGCCGCCTAACCATGCCTGTTGGCTGCCCTAACCATGCCTGGTGGGCCGCCTAACCATGGCTGGTAGGCCCGCCTAACCAATGCCTGGTGGGCCGCCTAACCATTGCCTGGTGCAACCGCCTAACCATGCCTGCGTGGGCCCGCCTAAACCATGCCTGGTGGGCCGCCTACATGCCTGGTGGGACACCTAACCATGCCTGGTGGGCGTCCGCCTAACCAATGCCTTGGTGGGCCGACTAACCCATGCCTGGTGAAGCCGCCTAACCATGCCTGGTGGACCGCTAACCATGCCAGGTGGCTGCCTAAACATGCCTGTGGGCCTGCCTAACCAATGCCTGGTGGGACCGCCTAACCCATGCCAGGTGGGCTGCCTAACCATGCCTGGGTGGGCCGCCCTAACCATTGGCCTGGTGGGCCGCCTAACCATGCCTGGTGGGCCCGTCCTAACCATTGTGCCTGGTGGGCCGCCTAACCATCTTGGTGGGCCGCCTAACCATTGCCTGGTGGTCCACCTAAGCATGCCTTGGTGGGCCGCCTAACATGCCTGGTGGGCCGCCTAACCATGCTGGTGGGTCCACCTAACATGCTGGTTGGGGCCGCCTAAACGATGCTCGGTGGGCCGCCTAACCATGCCTGGTGGCCCGCCTAACCATGCCTGGTGGGCCACACTAACCATGCCTGGTGGCCCTAACCATGCGACCTGGTGGGCGCCTAACCATTGCCTGGTGAGCCACCTAACCATGGCCTGGTGGGTGTCCGCCTAACATTGCCTTGGTGGGCCGCTAAACATGCCTGTGGCCGCCTAACCACGCTTGCTGGTGGGGGCCGCCTAACCATGCCTGGTGAGCCACCTAACCATGCCTGGTGGGCCGCCTAACCATGCCTGGTGGGCCACTCAGCATGCCACCCAGCTCCACGGCTCCAGAGAGCTGCTGAAACACGCTGGCTGTTAGGGAACGGGGCAAGACAATCGAGAGGAGACCAGATCCCTCAACGTCTTCTCGGGTTTGATAGTTGAGTAGGTTTAGTTATTTCTTGGTTATTTAAATAGTTATTTTAATATAAAAAACTATCATTTATGCTGGGATGCTGAATGGCGGATGCAAGTTCGGATTAATGGACTCAGTAGAGGCCAATCCAACGGCAAGGGCACTGTGGACAGGGACACCTTCCGGCCGAGCCAGGCCACGTAGGGCATCCATCAGCCCCTATCAGGACAGGGGTACCTCCGAGCCAAACCGCTGCACTCGGAGAGAATGTCCACACGGCGAGTCTGAGGGCCGAGACACCGGGAAGTCCAGCGCTGACTGAAGCGGGACCCTTTCTGGTAAACAGCCAGGGATTCAAGCGTGGTGGGAACGACGGTGTTACATCACCACCTGTGGCGCAACAGATCGGAACTGATTTCCACCGAGGAAACGAGCCAGCATCTGAAACTCGTACTGCACAACCAAGCGCTGCTGGAGATCGGATGGCGCAACAGTTAAGCACAGTGTCTACCGCCACCGGTCAACAACGGAAAGTACATAGTTCAAGCCGCGAGCCTCATACGATAAATATGCAGCTGCCTTAAAAAAGAAAAAGCACGCACTACAGAGGGCACCACCATACGCACCCTGTCCGGTGGCGGTGGGCACCGGGATTCCGTTGGAGAACGTTTTCGCCAGTGGTCGGAAACGGGCACAA
Organism: Semibalanus balanoides; assembly: GCA_014673585.1. Classification (NCBI taxonomy): domain Eukaryota; kingdom Metazoa; phylum Arthropoda; class Thecostraca; order Balanomorpha; family Balanidae; genus Semibalanus; species Semibalanus balanoides. Next base: position 54,658 of record VOPJ01002569.1, read on the forward strand.
AGTTGAACACTGCGGAACTTTCTCTCGCTCGTCGCCGTTGTTGCCCGATGGTGCACGTTGTTACCAGATCTAGCGATTTCCAACTTTTGGAGACAAAGCAAAGTCACGAACTATCCTGTACGTTCCTGTCCTGTTCGTTGTTGTCTGTTGACCGGTGGCGGTGGGCACCGTGCTTTGATAATGGGTTTGCTAACTAATAACCCATGCGCAACACATATTACAAGCTTAAAGTCAGAAGTCCGTTGAGAGCGGCACCAGCGCTGGGACGGAGCCATCAAGCCAGTTCCGACTCGTCTTCAGGACCATCAGACCTGAATTCAGAACACAGGGACGGTCTTGCGAGTAGCGGGTATGGTGTTTTGCGACTTAACCGATGACAGAAGACGGTATTTTCCTCCGTTGTTATCGATAACATCGCGCAACACTTATCAGAAAGTGCAATAATAATGGAATCAATGCTCACTGTAAAACAACGACCACAATCTTCATCGTGCTCACAATAGTAAGTGTGTCGTACGTCGCATTTTAACGCGCACACGACACACAGCGGGGATTTTCCGCAGTTTTGTGACGTAATATCACAGGTCATACAATCAGAGGGTCGAGATGAAGAAGAAGAAAAACTAGGTTGTACGGAATAACTACCGGCTTAAACAGGTTTCTCTCGCTTGATGGCACGAGCAGCTGAGAATATTTCGACCTAAAGGGGTGGGGATATTATCAGGCCATTTTCGGCGAGCGTCTGCTTTTTCATTTGAGTGCTGAACTGCGCTTTTATGTAATCCGGAAAACGAAAGCGGAACTAAATTCATGAGGGATATCGCCAGATTTTTGTCAGGGCACGAGGACTATTCCATGGGCATCGTTTTAAGATTCATATCCGAAATTCAAGAAATATTGCATTTTATGAAACTTAGATGATCTTCATCGTGTCTGATGCTTCAGGATAAGTAGGACGCTGATTTGAAGATCAGCCTGATGCTTGAAAACGGTAAAACTGTCGCATGCTTGAAGACTGTAAAACTGTCGTTCCAAATCCTTCGTATGAAACAAAAACAAAATGTTGTCATAGTTATTCCGTATGACAATGTGACGCCGATGACGTCATAGTAAATGGGACAGCGCACTATGGCGGAAACGCCTCAACGGGGTGGTCCAATGGCAACTTGGAATTTCTGGCTATTTTTGGTGTCAATTGTGTTGCAATTGATTGATTATTCAAAAATGACCAATCATAAAGTTTTTCGTTTTTCAAAAAATTTGACGGCGCATTCGAAGCCAAACCCAGAGTATTCCATCAATGAGGCTCGATTAATCGTGCCCGTGAGTAAGTTATATCTATAAATTTCAATGCCATATTTTTGTACTTTCGCTGTAAGAATTAGTATTATTATATCAATTAATGCTTGTCTCTATGAATGTGGTGGCTACAGTGTGGATTGATTATTGGTGTTTCCCATTATTTTCAGAAAATTGGAAGTAACACCGCATTACAAGTGATCGACGTTCAGCGAAACTAAATCTTCAGCAATAAGAGCCTAAATTAAAGTAGACAAAAAAGCAGTTACTTTCGCCTAGGGGACTTTCGTCTTAGCTTTTTGGTGGTTATTGAAACCATTCATTCTGTTATAAGGGAGGTCTAAAACCTAAATGCGCAATATTTGCCGCAAAATTTTAGTGTGAAGGATGTCATTTCCGAGACGTGCGCCCGTCGCAGCGGCCGGCGGTCCGCGCTTCGGGCGCGCTTATTACGTCGGCAATGTATACATTGAGTTGGCTGTGGGAGTCCGCGAGTACAGTCCATGCTCTGATCTGATGCATACAATCTCGTTCCAGCGCATAGAACTTGTGTCCATTTTAACCCCTAAAATTATTTCTGGCACCTAACACCTTACTCGGGCTTTCATGTTGGCGTAATTAGCATAAATGTTTGGAGGAGTTGTTCATCATTACTTGGCTTGAGGGGTCGGAACCGTGCCTCCGGGTGGCCGAATGGCAACTTCGGATTATCTGCTAATTGTTTTCATGTCAATGGGTTTATAAATTGATTAAAGGTATTCGAAAGACTGATAAGAAGTTTCGTTTTTCGAAAATTGCCGTCAATCTGGTGAGCCAACGGAGGAGATTCTTCTCAATGACTCGATTAATCGTCGCGGCCGTGGTAGGATTTGATATATACCGTATTTTCAAATGCAAATTATCGTACTTCTCGCTGTCAGAATAAATATTGGGATCCGTATGCTCGGGAAATGTTCGTGGGTTTATGGGGATCCGATGTGACTAAGTGTGAATTGCCATTTGTTTTTTTATACGGATATTCAAAATTGGAAGTACAATGCATTGCCAATGATGACGATCACCAGCGAGAAACATCCTCAAGCCACAAATATAAGCTGGAAAATTAAAGTAGACAAACAACAGTTAGTTTCACCTAGTTTCTCTTAGCTTTTTGGTGGAATGAAAGCCCATTCAATTCTGTATAAGGGGTTTTAAAAAGCTAAATGCGCATATTTGCGCAAAATTGTCTGTGAAACTGCATTGCCCAAGGCCACGCCCGTCGGAGCGGCCGGCCGGCCGCGCTCGGCGCGTTTATTACGCCGGCCCGGATACATGAGTGCTGTAACTAGCGTGTATATGCCATTCCCTGTTCTATTGCATTAAACTTCATCTCTAGCGCATGTACTGTGTCCATTTTACCCTTAATAACGCTATTTATTCAATGTACACTCTAGCTCGGGCTTCATGGAGCATATATAATATGCCATTTGGATGAGTTAGCACTTTAGCCCTGCTGGGTCTACACGCTCCTCTTCGCCTGCTTCCCTCTTTTCCCTTTTCCGCGGGGAGGTTAATTAAATCAAATTGGGTTGTATCAGCTTTGCATTTCTGTGATTGAGCTTAAAACTCCCAAGTAGATCTGCGCTAAGAAGTCTCGTTGTGCAGGGTCTCCTGGCCGTTACTTGATCCTAACTCATGCACCTCTCCAGCTGGCCTGCCGAATGGCAATATAATAACTATTTCGTTTCCCGCATAGATTAGGTTGGTAGCGGTCAGCAGTATATGTAGTATTTCCGTTCTTATTCATGTTCTGGCTGTGCCTTCGACAATGCAAATCGACAAACACGATTAATGCATAATATAAACCACCACCTATATATCCAACCATACTCTATAGTACAGCCTTTCAAATTTCCAATCGTTGTATCAAATAACATGACGTTGGTTCCTCCAAAAAGGTCATTTACCTTTACAAACAAGGTTTAATAGCAAGAAAGAGTTCTGTTTCTAATTGGTTTAATGGGCGTACACCGGACTATCGGTGCAACTAACTAAATCAAGTGCAAACTCATAATAATCGGCAGCTTCAATGCATCATTTCTTTTATATATGTTACCCGAACGTTCCGTAGACTTTACTATACCGTGGTTATTACCATAGCAGCACTGATTATCTGTTGTCGCTGTGAATTCGTAATTGAAAAGTGCTCGCTTGTGTTCAAATTTTAAACAGTTACTACTGCCACATATGCTTTTGCGGTAACACACTTGCTTGTTTCCTCGTATTGAGCTCAGTGATCTATCATCCTATTGAGCATTGATGTCAGAGAAAAATCACATTCTGTAATTAACGTTGGCACTTACGAACACTGCTTAGTACTCTTAGACTATAAAAATACACTACAACAACCCCTTTTCATATCTTCCATATTAAGACTTATAAGCGATTTCTTAGATTATATACTATTACAATCATTCCACTGGTCCATTAGTCATATTGGATGTTAAATATGTTGACCCTGACGGATTATGCACCTCGATGGGCAATCATACTGTATGCCAGGGTCGCAAATTCATGCTCTCCAGAGGGTCATACAATCAACTCAACAATTAGCCATGGTTAACCTGGCATCTTTTGCTACTAACTGAGTAACTTTATAGACGGGAGCGACATTCGATGTGTCAACTAAAATAACATCTTTGGACTAATACTTTTGCCAACATTCGCGTACTAAAAGTTTACGATTTATTTTCACGCGCTTTTTTAGAGGCTGGACTTAGTTAAAGGGTTCATCTATGGTTCATGATATAACGCTCAACTCCAAGAACATTGTATTCGCGCAAAAACATTTTAAAAATCTGTCATTGAGTCCATCGCAAGCAAACGCTGGTCGACACATGTACGTAATCCTCGAAGTACTTGCGATATATTTTCAGGTAGCGGGTTACTGGACGTCAGTAATGACGTCCTAAATGAGTGACCTGAATCGTGATATCACCAATTCTGAGGTGCAGATGATCATAAAACGTGTTGAAATAAGTACATAAGTTTTGATGACAATCGTCCACCTATTCAAAAGTTAAGAGGGCAAACATTTAAGCGCTCGAGCCGTGGCATCCGTGAAAGCCGTTTCCGACAACAGTGCAGCGGTCTGATACACGTTGCAACATTCCTGCCTTGAAGCATTTGTGGCATATCCAAGGGGGGGTTTTTATCACGCGCTCCTTTCTGTGTCTGTTTCACCCCCCTCCTGCCTTCGTTGGTTTCATCTCCTGTTCGGCTCTCTGGTCTGGTTTCACTTTTTCCTGTATTCTGGTTTCACTTTTCCTTATATGTTGGTTCACTTTTCTCCTTGTATGTGGATTCACTTTTCCCTGCTGTGGTTCCCTTCCCCCTCTGTGGTTCCTTCCCTCTCAATCTGTGGCGAGTTTCACCTTCCTCCTATGGGGGCTCACCCCCTTTTCTGTGGGCAGAGTTTCACTCCTTCCCTGTCTTTGGTTCACCCTCCCCGTGGCGGGTTCACTCCTTCCTGTCTTTGGTTCACACCCTCTGTGGCCAGGTTCACTCCCTTCCGTGTCTTTGGTTCACCCCTCCCTGTGGGGCGGGTTCACTCCCTCCTTCTTTGGTTCCACCCCTCTCTGTGGCAGGTTCACTCCCTTCCTGTCTTTGGTTCCACCCTCTGTGGCGGGTTCACTCCTGTCTGTCTTTAGTTCACCGCTCCTCGGTGAGCGGGTTCACTCCTTTCCTGTCTTTGGTTCACCCCTCCCTGTCTGCGGCAGGTTCACACCTCCCTGTCTGTGGGACGTTCATACCTCCCTGTCCTTGGTCCACCCCTCCTTGTCTGTGGCAGGTTCACCGTACCTTTCTGCGGCGCGTCCGTGGCCAGGTAGACGGTGTCCAGCTGCCAGCCGTCTCAGGGCGGCGGTGATGGCGCGCGCGGCTGTCTCCAGAGAGGGCACGGTGCGGGGCCGGCCAGAGACGAAGTCGCGTCTCCGCAGGTGGACAGCCAGGTACGGTCCGCCCCGCGCACTGCCCGGCTTCACCTGACAGGAAGGGACACGCCAGCCGATCAGCCCAACTCAGCAATGGCCTGCCAGACTAAAATAAGAAGAAGGTCGAGTGAGAGCGGACGGGTGACTTTGATTCTTGTTTCAACTGTACAGACTCGGGAGTCATTAAGTCGATGGTGATGATGATGATGATGATTTGTGTTTAAGGGCGCTCCGAAAACGAAGGTCACATGGTGTTCATAGTCATTAAGTCGTGTCGCTTGGCTTAGCGGGGGACAACTAAATACAGTACTTAAAGTTCAGGGGTCAATTACCTCACGTCACGAGAAGAATACAATACACAGTCAGACTTAGCTGGATAGTTTTGATTTATCCTCAAACCCTGATCGCCTGCAGTCCCACCAAACCCTGATGGCCAGCAGTTCCGGCCTCGCCTACCTTCATCTCCCTCCAGTCGTCAGTGTAACGGGTGCCGTCTGCCTCATCATCAGACTTCAGCAGGTCGCGACCGCAGCCTCGGCGGCGGCCTCCACCAGGTGGCGTGCGAACCGCATACTGCGCCGGGCCGCCCAGAACTGCCGGCCACCGTAGTGGTGGTGCAGCACCGCCTCAGGCCCGCTCCACCAGCACCGACCTGGGGACCGGGACAGGGTGAACAGGGACTATAGGTGAACAGGGACTATAGGTGAACGGGGCGACTACAGGTGAGCATGCCTACTACAGGGGAACGGGGAGACTACAGGTGAACGGGGCGACTACATGTGAACGGGGCGACTACATGTGAACGGGGGGACTACAGGTAAACGGGCCGACTACAGGTGAACGGGGCGACTACAGGTGAACGGGGCGACTACAGGTGAACGGGGTGACTACAGGTGAATGGGGTGACTACAGGTGAATGTGGCAGCTACATGTGAACGGGGTGACTACAGGTGAACGGGGTGACTACAGGTAAACGGGTCGACTACAGGTGAACGGGCAGACTAACATGGTGAACATGGTAGACTATAAGGTGAACGGGGCGACTACAGGTGAACGGGGAGACTACAGGTGAACGGGGAGACTACAAGTGAACGGGGTGTTTACAGGTGAACGGGGAGACTACAGGTGAACGGGGAGACTACAGGTGAACGGGGCGACTACAGCTGAACGCGGGTGATACATGTGGGAACATGGGCGATACAAGTGGAAACGGGCGACTAACAGGTGAACATGCGACTAGCAGGAGAACTGGCGACTACAGGAGAAACGGGGCGACTACAGGATGAGACGGGAGACTCTGTGAACGGGGACGGACTAACAGGTGAACGGGGCGACTACAGGTGAAGGGGTGACTAAGGTGAACGGGCGATACAGGTGAACGGTGTAGGACTACCGGTGAACGAGGCGAATACAGGTGAAGCGGGGGCGACCCATATGTGAACGGGCGACTAAGATGAATCGGGGACCGACTACAGATGAACGGGGGAGACTACAGGTGAAGGCTGGGGGAGACTCGGCAGGTGAACGGGGAGACCTACAGGTGAACGGGGAGACTACATGTGAACGGGGGCGACTACGGTGAACGGGGCGAACTACAGGTAAACGGGGAGACTACAGGCTGCAGGGGAGACTAGAGGCTGAATATAACTCGGCATTACGAGCTACGCGTAGCAGCATCTGCCCACTCGGGAAAACTACAAAGGATTGCCATGATAGCGATCACATCCACTTCAACTAACTCTTGTGCTGAAACTAATCGCCAGATAACGTAACTTTCAGGGAAAAGGTTTGTAGTGTTTTATACTCTCAGTAACAAAGGGGTGACGCTGAGTTAACGTGAAGGTGAAACGGGGAACAAGTGAAGGTGAACAGGTTTTAAAGGTGAACGAGGTGAACGGGGAGACTACAGGTGAACGGGAGACTACAGGTGAACGGGGAGACTACAGGTGAACGGGGCGACTACAGGTGAACGGGGAGACTAAAGGTGAACGGGGAGACTAGAGGCTGATATAACTGGCTTACGAGCTACGCGTACAAGCATTGCACGTCGGGAAAAACTAACAACAGGATTGCCAGTGATGCGATCATCACTTCAACTAACTCTGTGCTGAAACTAATCGCCAGATACGTAACTTTCAGGGAAAATTGTAGGTTTTATATACATAATAATCAGTAACAAAGGAAGCTGATTTAAGAAGTGGCTGAATAGGCAATAAAGGTAGGCAACGTAAGCAACAACATCTCAGAAGAAATACAAACAAAGACACCCCGCACCAGGACTCTCACCTATGTGGCTGTGCAGAGCACATGTCAGCCAGAGTCTCTGAGGTGCCCTGGATGGAGACGCAGCTGTAGTTGGCCGACTCCAAAGACACGCCTCCCCACACATCTGCCTTGAAACCTTCACCGGACCGCCTGAAAACACAGGTTATTGACTCGAGTCACACACAATACAGGAGCCCAGTCAGCTGCCACACAGCAGGCACTGTGCCGTCTGAAACGCTTTACAAACGCTCAGGAAGCGCCGCAGGTCAGCACATTTACCGTGCATTCCGGAATTATGCAAATATTAATTGTCAAGCCGCGGGTAGTGGGTTGTCACGAGATCAAAACAATAAGGACAGTCAAGAGGACGCATTTCACAAATCATTTATACTCATCACACATCAAATATGTAAGGCAAGTCATGGTAACAACACACGAAAAAACGACATATATCCGTCCTCGAGATATCGGTAATGTTTTCTATGGTTAAGCTTTAGTTCCCATCCCTCCTAATATGTCCAATTTCGTGGTGACATAGTGAGATCACCGGGCCGGCTAGGTGTTCCGAGACGCTACCTAAATCTTGCCTGGTTCAGACAGGGCCGCACGTCCCACTTCTCCTCAAAATGGCCGTCCTGCCAGCCCTCGGCGTAGTCCTGTAGTCGCAGAACGCTGTCCACCCGGGACCCGCTCTCTGGAGGTGGGAGGGGGGGGGCGGTCAGTAAACGGTCAGTAAACGGTCAGAACACGGTCAGAACACGGGTGGCAGAACACGGGTCATGAACCACGGTTTCTGTAATCCCAAGTGTCAGAAGCTACCGGTCAGAACACGTCAGATACACTCCAGCCTCAGAAATACCACGTGGCCCAAGTATGACACGGTTCCCGGAGACATAGAGTCAGATCTGCGATCCAAACCACGGTCAGAGACAACTTCACGTACTAGGCGACAGAATTCCAATGGAAAGAATAAAGTGTCCAGGCAGACACGCGTGAATTAAATAATCGAGCGGTCACCCAGAATACAACAGGTCAGAACCAAACGTCAAGACATGGCCAGAACACGGCCAGAACACACGGTTCAGAAACCGACCGGTGCATGGGCAAGAAAACACGGTCAGAAACACAAACGGTGCAGAACACGGTCGCCCGGTCGGCCCTCTGAGGGGCGAGCAGGGCGATACGGCGAATCTACTGGCTGCCGTTTGGAGGAGCTGAGCAACAGAGATGAGCATAATTGCATGTTTTACCGACATAAAATCTGATGTCCTTTACCAAAACGCATGATACGGAAAAACTAGCCGATGTAAATTTTATCTTTGGTTGACATTGACAGCATACTGAGATCTGGATACAGCCGATGGCAGGTGAACAGGGTCTATTTTGTAACGATACTGTACCATATACTAAATGTATTATAATTTTGGTAGGATATCCGAAGAACTGGTAGTTATTTTTCCTGGAAATGCTATAAGCGGGATTGTTCGGATGGTTTTGGCTGATGCAATACTTAATGTCATAAGCCGTGTATTATTTGCATACACAGCAACGATGTCTCCAAGAACACAATACTCGACAGGCGCTGTGCGTGAAAAATATGACAGTAAAAAAAACAATATTCAACCATACTCTCAAACTTGGAGCATGCAGTGTCTAACCGACATGTTTCCCTAACGTACGATATCCAGATCAACCGATAAATTCACAAAGACCACTGGAAAGCCAACCATCAGCACTTAAGACGGGGACAGATCTATAAAATACTAACCACGGAAAAATTAACTGGCCTGGAGACAGTGCTCACACAGTGATGAACACGACAACATCACACGATGGCACGAGAAAGTCAAACGGGTTATCGGGACATTCGACTGGAATTGCTCCGCGTATGCCTATCGCTGCCACAAGATGCTCCACAGATGATACAGCTGGACGTGAGAAATCGTCTCATCGCAAAAACAACACCACGGAACACAAGTCCAAAGATTCCATCCTTGCGTCACCCAGAACTCCGAGAGGACTATTCTCGTCGGCCAATAACAGACTTGGGAACGCGGTCGTAGAGCGCGCCAAGAAATTAGAGTACGGAGCCGAGGCACGCCACAGAAGGAAAATGACGGGGATAGCGGTCAGCGTCCCACTGAGTATGACAGCAATGGGTTACGGTGATGTACAGAGGGAAGTAAAAGTGGAGCTTTGATAGTGACCAAGGACGGGGGAACAACAGCCCGGAGGACTTGAACGCGCTATGGCAATTTAGGATTAAGGGTGTTCTTGTATAAAAATATATAACAAATCTAAAGAAGGAAGTGTGGTAAAAATTTCAGATAATGATATGAGCGATCACTATCAGGAGCGCAAAGGTTCCCCGGTGTCTGTGAACATTGTGTCGATTCCCGCTCAACTGGTCTAAGGCCTAGCGTTTGGTCTGATCCTAACAACGACCAAACAATGACCAGTACAACAAATTACACATTACAAGTGAGTTCTAAAATGCGACATATTTTACCAGACGTCCAGCATGAGCCAATCTGCCAGAGATCCAGTGCAATACACGGTAGCACTTTTACAACCCCGCGTCACCAATGAAAAAAATATTAGTGCTGGCAAAGAGCTCCAAACCCAGCCAACACGCGTTCACAAAACGGGCAAGAATTCCTAAATCTGACGTGCCATGACATACAAGAGCGCGCTACCTTAAAGCTCCGAGAATAACATATTACAAAAAAAACAAGAACCAAATAAGTACACACCCTCAACAAAAATACCAGACACACATCCCAGCGGCACCACTCCATTTCCCTGGCACATAGTTAGCCCCTGATAAGTTTCGACAAATGCCACAGTCGCTCAGACATCGAGTGCTCGCTGTACGTCTTATGTAAACTCGCCGTCCCGGTCACCGTAAACTCCTGCCAACTTACAGTGTACCTGTACTGTACGGTTGTATAGGGTGTCCGGAAATTAGTTGCCCCTTCTTCAAATACATTTAATTCGAAAACAAAGAAGCCAATTTCCGGATACCTGTAGATGTACATACCTTTAACATAGTCGTGGAACTCGATGACCGGCACGTATCTGTTAAGACTGGCCACATCGAAGAACCGACCCCACGGTATTCCGGTCTCGTGTTCCCCATTCGTAACCTGCCAGTGGTATAGTGGACCCCACGGGGGCAGAACCTGGCGATAGAAACGGGGGATGCCTACGCCTTGATGGTTCTCACCCTATAGCTCAGAAAAATTATATTGACGAAATAGTACCCTCAATAAGTAAAGACATACCCGAGTTAAAAAGGTCTTATGGCAGCTACCCGATCCCGAATTGTGGCAGAAACGTAAGTGTCCCTGAGTATGTACATTTTAAACCTTCCCAGTCTGACCTATGGACGATTCACATCCAAAACATGATGCCAAGATTCGGTATATTCGCGAAAACGGACCACTGTGTCTATTAGCGGATGAGACTTTACGACCACATCCGCAGATCTCAACACAGGTTTCACGTTAGACGTGACGAGACAAAAAAAAAACCTTAACAAGACACGCATTGACAACCAGTAAAAAAAAATTCGACCAACACGTGAGTGCACCAACAACCTGGGCAACCGAACACGCAAGCCTTGCATTCGAACTAGATTAAAAGCCCTACGACATCTTCGGAACACAGTTTATCACCACTCCCGCCCACCCCGCAGCGTCCTAGCTACATGAAGCGCGTCATCGCTCTCACAGAGTCCAGCGTGGATCGCGGTGGCGTACTCGCCAGTCTTATGCCGACCTCGCGATTGGAACACCCGTTCACGCGCAGGTTGAACCCCTCGCCAGGGTTGACGTCGTACAGCAGGTACCTGTGGTGGACACGCCAGGGTCGGCTGTGAGTGAACAGACCAGCTACTATCAGCGAACTGTGGCTGCACTCGGCCAGTTTCTAGTGTGATTTGACTACAGGCCCCTCACCAGCAACCTACTGCACTACGGCACCACAACTATCATGGCATCATCAATGTTCCGCACTATGCATTTTTTTATTACATGTTATCAATGTTGTTCACATTTTGTATTACAATGTTGATTACAAATTATCAGCTGCCAGAGAAACCCTTGGGGGCTGCGATAACAAAACAGACCCAGTCATGCTGGTTACCCTTCCTCTTAATCGTCAGGCCTAGTCTTAATAAACTGAAAGCTAACTTAGTGGTTACCGGTTACCTTTGGTAGGCTGAGGAAGCTGGTGTGTCACATGAGCCATCTGTGTAACAGGCCTCCTCACAGCTGCAGAGTTGCAGCACAAACAAAATGGCTGCTGCTGTTACCTGTAAACACAACACAGTTGGCTAAGGGATGTGGTCATAGTATTATGTGAGAACATGATAGTGGTAGCTCATAGATACTTACAAGAAATTAACAATGCTAGACCATTGCTGCCATTCCCATGGCTGGTGGTGCCAACTACCATTGCTTCACTAATTTAGTGTTGGCCTCTTTTGCAAGTTTTGCAAAAGTATGAAATAAAATACAATCATGGGGCAGGCATGTTTCATAATGCATTTTCTAGTCATGAAATATCTCATAGAATTTTACTCCAACCACATTCTTGGAAATTCCAGGAATGTAACATAAAATAAATAGCAACACAATGTCAATACAAAAATATAACAGGATAAATTCAGCAATTATTACCTGGAAAGTTGTCATGACTCAACTGAACAGCGGCAGGACACAATAAACTGCAGCTGATTCTTCAAAATAACTGTATTTAAGCATTCACTCCTTTTAGCCACATCTTCCATATGACACCCTGAAGAAGGCAAATACATAGAATCAATAGATGTTAGGGGTCTACATTAGTGTCACCTTCCTTGATCCAAACAGTAAGACATTCGAAGCAACACATAAACAGTATAAGTTCACAATAATACATAAGCACAGGCAACATTAATGATTGTCGACACAGGCACATAAGAGATGGCTGTCCATGGTCAACACGGACTTGTGTTAAGAAAAAGCTAAGAGTCTCAACCAGCCGCATGGAACATCTGTTTAACAGCGCGGAAATGTGTCAAATGCCTCCGACTTTCAGGTATTTTGGGGGGGGGGGAAATGTGCTCCTTTTGGCCCCTCTGGATCTTCTATAGTGGTGAGTAGTCAGTGCATGACTGATAAATACCTATTATATATAAACTATATAAAAATATAATATATACTTCTCATCCATGGTCAGTGCTATGGACTTGATGACACACAACCAACATGAACAACCCCAGGACAAATATATTTTTTTACATAAAATCCAACAGCTGTTTCATGCATAAATTGTGAAATAACTTTGTTTTTTATCTAGTTATTACGATTATGATTCCAATTTGTGGTGCAAGTGAACATTTCCAGCACAAATTATGCACATCAAAGCCCTTAGAAAGTGAAGCATTTATGCACGAAACTATAATCTTATGAAACCAGAACATTCTAGAACGATGAAACATCTCAGTCATACTGCAGTTTATATAGCATAAACATTCACCTAAAAATTAAAACAAGTTTATAATTTATATAGACTTATTCGCCCTGACTTATTATTCTGATTCCTCCGGCAGCACTGACCTGCTAAAAATCAAGGATTTGTTTTGTCAGTAGTGCGTCACAATAGCGATATATCAAACGCTACCATATTGCTGATAGATCAAACAAATTAAAGCCTATGAGAAACTGGCTCGAAACTATGACACAGGACGTACAGTTTCAAATTTACTGGCGTCGTTGACACTACACCTGACCCGAGATAAACACTTTCATAAAAAGTGGGTAATCGATGCCTGAAACAGCTTCTGGCCAACAAACGGTGGCAGCTTGCCGCGACCGTGGCATTCGCCGTTCTTTTTTTCTCTTCGCTATCCGCGGGAAACCCTGAAAGGGGGGGGGAGTGGCCGAACACGTAAAACATCCCATCCGCTCCCGCGCGGGTTAACACAACACCCACAAAGCGGGTTTTCCCGCCGTCTGAACGGGCGGTATATCGGTTCTCCAGAATTTCATCATCTATTAATCCTTAAAACCACACAAAAGACCTTGATAGTTCACCTCCTTTGATCTTTTTTTCAAAACAGATTTGACTATATTTTTGAAAATCAACTTATTTTATTGCTCTCACAAAAATTAAGCCATACATCACGCGGCGCTTCCTCCCTCCGCTCTCGCGATTCAGGACCAGAAGGACGTACATAATTAATTTAGCAACTATATGCGTACCCTCCGCACGTCACTATCGGTGGCTCAGCCAATCAGATATTCGAAAAGTAGCCCTCCTCCCAGGTGTGTGTGGCCCACATTCTTGACATTCCTTATTTATGGCCCACATTCCTTCGACAACAAGTAAAATACATTCGGCTGGAGAGCCCTTTCAGCCCAGAAAACTTGCAGTTTGGGATTTTTCAACATGGGCTACAAAACTGTTATCTCAGTTCAAAACCCATGTTGAAGGTGAACTATTTCCTTTAATGCGAAAAATGTCTTCGACCTCAGAGGACGGATAGAACAGCAATGCCATTTTCAACCGACCGAATTCGCCATCTCTCATTTCACCCGGCAATATTCAGTGGATCCGGGTTGCTTCGCGGCTTATAACAAACCAAAATCCACCACTATCGCACGGTCAAGATATCTATTGAACTCCATAAGTATCCGTTCAGCAGCACAGTGTAACACTTTAGATAGAAACATAACCAGCGGTCTCGCGCGGCGTCGTCCCGAACGCCACCACACGATCCACACCGTATCACCCTCCCGAGAGAACGCATCCTCTCCCACTGCGGGTCAGCAGCTCTCCAGAGACCAAAAGCGGTCCCAGGCCGGCTCCGAAAGCACCAGACACCAGCAGAGCACTGCCGCCTCCTTCTGTTACCAAAAAAACAAGGCTGCGCGGCGGGAAGGTGAAAAATGCCAAACTTGCTACACTCGTTCAGAAAATTTCGCATTCACGGTGTAAAACATCACACACACGTCCGACCGAAAAGTTGCCACGACAGCGGATCGAACCCAGAGACATTCGATGAGACTTTCATGACTAACATCTCGCACACCAATCGTGACACTCGTCTCTGAACCAGTGCAGCAAGCTGTCTCCAGATCCCCCGTCACCAGTGCAGCAAGCTGTCTCCAGATGCCCCGTCTGCCGCGGCGCGCCGGCCGGCCGAGGCTGCTTCTCTTCTGCGCCTCACTTCTTCACCACCTGGATCACGTCCTCATCCTCGACCACGTGCGACATCCCGACACGCTGCGGACTGTACTTGGTGCTCCGGCCCTGCGATGGCGGAGAGACGGTCAGACGGTGGGAGACGGGGGAGGAGACGGGCCGGGCGACGGGGGAGAGAACGGTGAGGGAGACGGCGAGGGGAGACGGTGAGGGAAGACGGCGAGGGGGACGGCGAGGGAGACGGTGAGGGAGCGGTGAGGGAGACGGTGAGGGAGACGGTGAGGGAGACGGTGAGGGAGACGGTGCGAGAGACGGTGAGGGAGACGGTGAGGGAGACGACGGTGAGGGATACGGTGAGGGAGACGGTGAGGGAGACGGTGAGGGAGACGGTGAGGGAGACGGTGCGGGAGACGGCGAGGGAGACGGTGCAGTCAGGCGGTTGTAGTGAATCATTGTATAACGACAAACTGCAAGAGTCGCATCAGATGATAGCAGCAAATTGGAGGCAAGGTCATGTGTCTTCTGGAATGTCTACGTATCAATTATATAAATGTTTATGTTAATTGAGAACAAGTTGCTGCAAAGCATCCCTAAGTACGTTAAATCACTGTAAACAATCTTCCCAGATCCCACTGCGCCTGTCCCAGTGACTGACCCAGACCAGGGCGTATTTGAAGACGGCGACGATGCTGCGATGGATGGAGTGGCACACGTGCTCCACCGTGCTGTTCCTCCGCATGATGATGGCGTCGCCGAAGTCGGGGCCCTTGCCCGGCTTCTTGGTGTAGATCCGGATCAGCGCCAGCATCTCCCACACGGTGAACAGCAGGTAGTCCAGGTTCAGCTTCATGTTACAGCTGCCGGACCAAAGCAGGGATGGTGAGCGCTGACAGGGAGCAGAGAAGGTGCGCGAATAATGATGACGGGAATTAAAGTCAAGACCGTTGATGCCACCGAAGCACAAGGCTAAGCAAACAGCACGGTTTACTGAAAAAGTCGACACTAGCGCCACCTATAAAATGGTCTACTACGTAAGGCTGACGCCCGTGCCGCCTACAAAACCGACCG
Source organism: Semibalanus balanoides (assembly GCA_014673585.1). Lineage (NCBI taxonomy): Eukaryota > Metazoa > Arthropoda > Thecostraca > Balanomorpha > Balanidae > Semibalanus > Semibalanus balanoides. The sequence continues at coordinate 70,452 of VOPJ01002569.1, forward strand.
ACACAAGGACGTCTCTCCGCCACTACCAGTCATGACAGCCGACATGTGGCTGGACGGCGACGATGTGACAGATATCTGTCTGTCTGTCTGTTCCAGCGTCACAATTTTTTTCGATTTGGGTGGGAAATGACACCCAACTGTTAATAGTTTTACACTCTCATTCTTTCATTTTAGGAGATAATTTTCCACCTCTAGGAATTATGAGTTGTGATATTGATTCCCACATAAATAAATATGGACTGAAAATATAATGATTTTAATTTAATAACTTTTGCATTTCACAATTTAAAACAGTAATCAATATCGTACCATTTTCTACCAAAATTGTCCACTCTCATGGTCTTTTTGGGCAGAAATTTCCACTCTGACACCCCAGCCAAAATGTAATCCTTGGGACACTGTGTCTGTCTGTCCCCTGATCTTTCACAACGCTTGTCAACAGTGGCCCAGGACGGCTGAACACGCCTGAGTCGGCGGACAGGAACTGCGGCGCGACACGTACCCGTTTTGGACCTCTCACCTCACAACGACAGAGTTGGGCTGTCTGGCGAGTCTGTCCACCTCCTCAATGCTGATCTGATCGATCTTGTTGTAGACGTAGAGACAGGGCAGGTGGACCCGGTTGTCGGAGATTGTGTCGATCAGCTGGTCGGCCGTGGCGTCCTCACGGAAAATCACCTGACCGGGAGACGTGTCACAGGAGGTCAACACAGGTCACAGCAGGTCAAAACAGGTCACATCAGGTCACCACAGGTCAATCAGGTCAACACAAGTTACAGCAGGTCAACACAGGTCACAGCAGGTCAAAACAGGTCACAGCAGGTTAAAACAGGTCACAGGAGGTTAATACAGGTCACAGCAGGTCGACATAGGTCACAGGAGATTAACACAGGTCACAGGAGATTAACACAGGTCACAGGAGATTAACACAGGTCACAGCAGGTCGACACAGGTCACAGAAAGTCATCGCAGGTCATATAAGATCAAATCAGCCACAAGGAGTTAAATTTAGCACGTGCTGACCCCCAGCCATTTTGGGTCACTGGAGGTCAGCCTGTAAAGATCAACACGGCTAACATGGGTCAGCAGAGTTAAAAAGTCAACAGGTCAGCAGAAACTGCACTTCAATAGCCGCCGGTGTCAACAACTCAGGTTTCCACATGTCGCCGAAGGTCATCAAAGGTCAGCACAGGTCATCACACAGGTCAGTGGGAGGAGCAATTACGAACGGTCAGGACCAAATGATAGAGCAATGTCTACCTTCTGCGGTACTGTTCTGAAGTGTTTCAGAATTTGTCGATTTAGGTGGGAGATGACACCAAAATTTGGAAAAATCACACTACCAAGTTATGAATCGTCATATTGGCTCTGACATAAATATTGACTACAAATACATGATTTTAACGAAAACTGCAGTTTTCATATTAAAACAGAAATAAATACAGTACCATTTTATACACACTTTTCAACTATTATGGTCTTTTTGGCAAAAAAAAATCCACTCCGACACCAAAGCAAAAACTGAATTTTGGTACACTGCAGTGTCCTAAGTGGAATGGTTACGCGTCATTCTCGGAGACCGTCTGTCGTAAGTTTAAAACAAAAACTGAGTCGTTTGGAATGTTAACGTTTGAAGCACAAATGGAGCACATATGAACACTTAAGAAGACGAAAATGTTCATGCTAGCACAAAGGACTAACACACATAATACACAGAACCTCGTACTTACCTCAGCATTGAATACTTTATATTCATGAAGAATAAGTTGAACTAGTTTTTCATCTACTTTCGTCAGCGGGCATGTGGAGTTAAAATGAATTCCTCCCGCCTTCTTCTGTTTGTAGTAGATTCCCGGTTTGGGCTTGTTTAGCCGGATACCGACGGCCTCCAGTTCCTTCTCCAGCAGATCCCGCTGCACCTCCGACTTAGTGGCGTCAAGCATGATGATCACCAGATCCGCCGTCCGCGCCACCGCTATCACCTGTCACACAAAGTGATGGTCATCACTTGTCACTACCTCCAACAGGTATGATTCGGGATGATCGATTTAATCAATCAATCTGGATCCAATACCAACAATGACTCAGTCAAGTCCGCCACCCCATCGTTTATCATTAAAACGAATTACATTTCATATATGATTGCATTAACACTAACAAATCAAGCCACTATAATCATCAGCCGACAAAGGGAGACTTGTCTTGCCCTACCGAGCATGTAGCTGCTGGCTGTTCGTGTGCTCAAGGACGCAGGAACCGGGGGAGGCAGAGGGGCAAGGGGCTCAACATTATCCGATTTTAACATCACGTCTATGGGCGTTGCAAAGCAAAAAATCGACTTTATAATGCCTCCCCCCCCCCCGACTTTCGGAAAGTTCCGGCGCCCTTGCGTGTGCCCACTGCCCACCCAGGGCACCCACCTGCCGTCCGCGACCCTTGCCCTGCGCGGCGCCCTCGATGATTCCCGGCAGATCGAGCAGCTGGATGTTGGCGCCGTTGTACTCGATGACGCCCGGGATGCAGGTGAGCGTGGTGAACTCGTAGCCGGCGCACGCCGACTGCGTCTTGGTCAGCGTGCTCAGCAGGGTTGACTGAGGGAAGCAGACGCACACGGTGAATACCACAGCAGCGCACTGATCTTGGAGGTCTGGTCGTCTAAAACAGATGCGTCTGTGCAAAGAAAGCTAGAGGGAAACTGTTAAAATATAATTGTATTCAAACACACATTACAGGATATAAAAATATCAACAAAGCTAGAGAGTATTGCGGTTTCTTCGTCTTGTATAATACATATACACACTTCATAGGTGATATAAATATAATTACAGGCCATATTTGCAAGGAAAGCAACATCCCACTTGGAATAGTGAGCTCACCTTTCCGACCGAGGGGAAGCCAATGAGCGCCACTCGCGCATCGCCCGACTTGAGCACATCAAAGCCCTCGCCCTTTTCGCCCTTTTTGCCCACAGGTTCCAGTAGCTGAGTCCGGTACTTGGCGAGCTTCGCCTTCAGCAGGCCCAGATGGTACTCAGTCGCTGGGGGACAACGGTGCCGAGAGGCGTCAGCCACTCAGTCCGGAGAAATTACTGCTGCGAGTACAAACTTGTGTGTTGATACATGTGTTGCCAAAATAATGTTCAAAGAACAAGTTAAAGCTTCCACAGAACACATTAATCAATCGTATGTCGATCTATCGTTTGGCAGACCTCTGCAGAGAAGTGAGAAGTGAATGGTGTTGCTACAGGCAGAGCATCTGCTAACTGCTAAGTGGTCACGTCATAAATGCCGGAATGAGGTAAATGTGGCAGTCCAAATGATTTCACATGACATGTCTTACACACAAATAAAACCACAAGAAACCAATGAAGGGAAACTTAAATTAGACAAAGACAAAATAATGATAGGTCTGATACTCACCTTTATTTTTCTGGGTGCGGCCGATTTCCCTCTCAATTTCAGCAATTTTCTCCAAAATTCCCATCTTGAATGTTTCTTATGCCTTATAGAGCCCTGCAATCTTATACCTTATATAGAGCCCTGCAAGTTAAAAAGGGACACATGTATAAGCAACCGATCCAACATGGTTGAATCACAACAGCATAATGCATACAGCTAGCAAGCAGCATAATGCATCCAACGATGGTCACATATCTATATTCAACACAAGTAATTATTTTGGGACACAACACAAGGGGAGTAATTTGTGAATATATTCAACTGGTGGTGAAAATAGATCTGTGAAGTTTCAAGACGTCCCAGTTTAATAATTGCACCAAGCAATGCATCTGTGCAGGGATGCAGAGCCAGGTGGATTTAGGGCAGCTCCAGCTCTAACCAGCTCTCTTCAGCTCCAGAGGGAGGGGGGCTCTTACTTGACTACAGCTCCAAACAAATCAGAAGTATGTTAACGTTATTGGTACAACATGAACATGCAAGTCCCTCTCAGTGTTTCTGTCTTATTATGCATCACAAATTACCATGTATGTTAACACTTAACACACAGACACAGTTGACGCTGTTATGGAGTCAGGAGAACTGTTGACAGACAAAATCGAATCGTTATTTGAAATTAACACTCTCTGCAAAGAAATATCTCACAGCTTACCTTGCCCTTAGATTGCGTTTCAGGAGGCTGTACACAAGGTTGCTGAAGTTTGTCATGTACAACTGTCCCTCCCAATTGCAGCTGGGATCATAGGTGTAGGAATGTGGGGGATGGGGGGGGGGGCAGAAGCCATGGTTCCACTTGTGGTGAAAATATTTTGTGAAGTCAAATAAATAATGCAAACTGAACACAGATAAGGGAAGACCAAGACAAATCCAATCTCCAAAGAAATGTTGCACAGATGAAACTCCAACACAAGATAAACGATAAAAGTGTCACTGACCACCACTTTTTATAACATTGCAATGTCCCTGGGAGCAAAAGAACAGCATTGCTTCCACTGCGTCATCTTTCAGCAAAGTGGATCTGAATTGATCTCTGATTTTGAAATGTCATGATTGTCATGGAGGAGCTTGCCATGCTATTGGGACACATCAGATTCATGACAATGACCTTACACAATCTGACACCAAGACCGAGAACACTGTGCCTCCCATTCTCTGCCCTGTCCAAGGCTGAATTAATTTTCCCAGGAATGAATTTCATGAACTTGGCCTGTCCCACAATGAATGTTTATTATAATACACATGCAATTGTGATATTAATTGGCCTCTATTACATTCTAAATTATTCAATGACAAACTATGTGCATTTTGATAACATAAAACCAAATTTCTGTAAATGTTAGGAATTAAAGCGATTCCTGACCAGAAACATGTCCATTTTGTCAACATAAATCGACAATGTAAATGTTAGAAATTAAAGTGGTTCCTGACCAGGGAAACTAGTAAAAATATTGTATTTTGATATGGAATATATGGTATTGCATATGGTAATATATATGGTAATATGATATTGCACTTTGCAGGTATCAATCATATGCAGGTCATAGTATGCTATGCTATGTTGCTAGTACACTATGATGTACCTTTAATTTATTCTGGATTTTTGGTAAGAGTTACAATTGGGAATATGGTCTCAACATACAATTGGAATGGTCATGCAAGCCTCCTTCAGAGCCAGAGCTGGCTAGCTTTAAAGCAGCTGTGAAGGCTATCACTCCACAGTCCACACCCCTACCCATGTGTGCTGTGTATTGATATCCTACTGTTATCCATGAAGAAACCTATCCTGTGCATAGGAATCAGTATTCAATTAATTGTAATTCAATTGATTGTAATCATCATTCAGAAATATTACAGCATTACATGAAATCTTGAAAGCTCATCAGAAAGCCAAAAATGTATAATGATACTCATAATTCACATGATAGCAGAAGTGTGTGGGTGGGGGCCTTAGGTAAGGTAAAGTCAGACAATGTATGATTGCAAATAACTTTACTAATTTTGATTTTTATATAAGCCAAACAGTTAAAAGCCAGTGATAACAGTCTAACAGACACATCAAGATCCCAGACTTGTATACATTGGGAGTTCATCAGTGCCAGGATCAGTGCTTTAGTGCATTAGCATCATCCCCACTGCCAAAACATGGAAAAACCTTGGTAGAGTAGGAAATTCCAGGTCAAAAGGTCAGGTGATGCAGCTTGCCTTTATAACATCACCTGGGAGACGCAGGTTCCACAACTTCTTATTACACTATGTTGTAGATAGTGTGACAAGATCTCGAACAATAGGTTCAGGATTGATGCAGCTGCCTTTATAATCATCACTGAGAGATTATTTTTCACTACTGATCATATCAATCAGCTCTAAATGTGACAACTTGTCTGAGGTTACAACTTACACAATTCTGACCTAACCTAAAGACCCTCTTGAGTCATCTTTCACACAACTTTGGTGGTCCTAACTTATGGACCCTCTTGAGTCATCCTTGGCACACCTGTTGTGTACACAAGCTACAGTATAATATTGATAGAGAAACATAATACCTACCCCAGTGACTGGTGACATCAAGCCGCTGTACTGCCTAAATGTGACAAACTTGCTGAGGTTACAACTTTACACAATTCTGACCCTAACCTAAAGACCCTCTTGGAGTCATCTTTCGCAACTAACTTTGGTGGTCCTTAACTTATGGACCCTCTTGAGTCATCCTTGCGCACCTGTTGTGTACACAAGCTACAGTATAATATTGATAGAGAAACATAATACCTACCCCAGTGAACTGGTGACATCAAGCCAGCTGTACTGCCCAACTTTACAGCCTTCATCCAGGTCCTGTTGCATCTAAATTGTAGCATATGGAAGTGTGGCAACTCAAACTGATGCCTGCTCTGGTAATACCTAAAGTCCAATCACCCAGCATGTCCTTCCTAACCACAGACTTTTCATCCTATCAGAATGCAATTGCAGACAAATCTGATGCATTGTTTAGTGTTTACATTCTGATAGCATAAAAGTCTGAGGATCTCACTCCCGTACCTGTAAGTAAGATATAACATGTCTGGGGTTACAGCAGAACTTTGGTGGTCCTAATTTTATTTTGAAGTGTATGGACAGTGGACTGAGGTCACACTCACAATTGATGATGATGATTTAGGCTTAAGGGCGCCAAGGCCCTATATACTAGGTACAGTCATGACAAAAAGTCGGTCAAGGTTAGCGATATGTTTTTCCTGACTTCTGACGTCAGTAAGTGCTACTATTTTGCTGTCAATGTAAATCAATGTTGCTAAAACACTGCTAATTGACATTGTGAGTTGTGACAGACTGACCTACAAATCAGACTGATAACTGATTCATTTGTTTGGGAATTATTAAACCACGATTTATTTTTGGGATCTGAATGATTAAATCACCATTTAATTCATGGATAACAATTTTTAGAATTGATGATATCCGATTCAAAGAAATACAAAAATAACATTATTCTCATTTGATTCAACATATATGTTCAATGTATGACAAATCAATACAAGTGGANATGGTGGAAGTCATCGTCCCGGGGGGACAAACGAGCTACCCGGGGTTGCGGTTAAATCCGCGTCTCGGGTAGACTAACGAGCTACCCGGGGACGCGCGAAAGTCTGCACCCCGGGGTAGACTAACAAGCTACCCGGGGTCGAGGGAAAATCTGCGCCCGGGTAGACTAACGAGCTACCCGGGTTTGTGGTGGAAGTCTGCGCCCCGGGTAGACTAACGAGCTACCCGGGTTTGTGGTGGAAGTCTGCACCCGGGGTAGACTAACGAGCTACCCGGGTTTCGTGGTGGAAGTCTGCACCCCCGGGCAGACTAACGAGCTACCCGGGATGATGATGATTTGGGTTTAAGGGCGAACGAGTTACCCGGGGTCGTAGGGGAAGTCTGTTCCCCCGGGTAGACTAACGAGCTACCCGGGGTCGCGGAGGAAGTCTGTACCCCCGGGTAGACTAGCGAGCTATCCGGGGTTACGGGGGAAGTCTGTACCCCCGGGTAGAATAACCGTGAGCTATCCCGGGGTCGCGGGAGAGTTCCTGTACCCCCGGTGACGTTAGCGAGGCCCTAACCCGGGGACCGCGAAGGGTGGTTTTCTGCCCATTGGTCGACCACAGAGCTAACCCGGGCTCAAATGGTAGAAGTCTAGTCTAGATAGTCCCGGCGAGCCTTCTCTCAAGACGGTGGTGGTTAGCTGAAGATCCCGGGTAATATCGACGCGTTACCGGGTTGTCGTCTGTGGTGCATGTCTTCAGTGTCTGGAAGGTCTAAGTTGAGGGCGTTCCCAAACTTGCCGCGTTTCCGACACATCCTTGTGATGGAGTGCTCCCCCTTGCACCTCTGCAATGGTTGGATGTACGGCAGTTAACCGCTGGCACCCCTGTGGTGAGTTGTAACCGAATCAGTGACGAAAAGTTACTACCCAGCCCTCGAGCCACGGATTACATCCAAATCGTGGTCGATGACTTATCCCATGGGTAGGATGCCGGGTCCAGCTCTCGGGCCTTGCGGAAAGACTCGTCATAGTCTCTCCATGCCGTGCCCAAACCTCTGTCCGTCAAACTCAGTACTGTAGACATGTATCCGAGCAGGCTTGCAGCCTCCTCTGGGTGCATCGAGACGTAATGCATTCGTTAGCGGAGTACGCACGAACACGCTTCTCTAGCCAAGAACGGTTGCGAACAAGATCAAATTTGCTTCCGTGCTTTGTATGGTGAGGTCATATACCTTCTCTCCTGGCACCACCGGTAATCGTTGTATTTTCCTGCTCGTCGCCTACTACCACCAAAAAAACATCCTTGGATACTGCTGCGACTACCTCCACTCGACACAGGACGCACCAGGGGAATGGACTACGGTGCGTACCCAACATCAGCCCCACATTTGTTGGGATATTAGCGTATGAGACATAAAGATCTTACTGCCGAATAGGGATGGTGATTCAGCAGTGCCAGCACTGTGACCTTGCTTCAATTCACTCCGATAAGAGCATGCAAGCGAACTTCCACCTTCCGATCCCTCTGCACCTCTCCCCCAGAAGGACCCTGGACCCCGGTCTGCCTCGGTACATTCCTTCCATGCGCTATGCCCCGCCCTCATGACAGCCCGATTATTCCTTGATTGCGAATGTCCTGCAGCTGCGCAAGAGTGCCGCACCGGCTCGCCACGCGGTGGGTTCCGATGAACCCGGGCCGATCCGCAACGCCTGGAACGCACCTCCGCCAACACTGGCCCGACCCCTGCCACCTCGGCGTCTGCCAATAACGTCCACTGCTGTGCCGTCCATTACTGGGCCCCATCGGAGTCCCTCCGAACGACGCCGTTTTCGAGCGGCGCCATCAGGTCGGAAACCTGAAGTTGGAACGCAAAGAATAAAACTTAAGATCATGTTCTACCAGACCTAACAAGAATACCACATCTACATATATATTTGATGTCGAAAGACGCAAATGTCAGTTTTAATCCCTTTGGGACAGATATAGTGGCTTGAGCGCCAGACAGCTGGGTACCAGATTCCAGCTGCGTGTGGGTCACTTAAAGGCTGTGTCTGAACTCGGCTTGACCGGTCGCTATGCCGGGCTCAGGACGCAATTTCGGGGTTCAAAAATAATTACTATATGTATAGTTTGTATCCCGAAACAATCAGAAGTATGACAATAGCTGGATAAATGGCCTGACATAACTCCCCATGCAGGGCCATATGTTTTGTGGTTATTTGGAAGACAACTGTGGCCGGCTTGAAGCCCGTGTCCAAACCTCATTATGTGCGTGGCGTGGTGGTGGCCATTTGGTTTCTTTGTGGGATCTTTTGGCATGCATTTCTTGCATCTGGTTCTTATAAAAAATAAGATAAAATTTATAATGGCGGCCGGCCGAAGGCACAGACGAGTTTCCGCACTTCCACTAAAAATTATGCACCATGCAATGGGTCAGAGACTATCATGGGTGCCTAAACACCAAGCCAAGCCCAGCCGAAGCCCATGAGCACCAAGCTCAGATCCAGATCAGACCCATTTAAATTTATAATAATGATACCCATACCCAATTGGGGCCCATTCAGATGAGGCAAATAATTATTTTCACAAAACTTGATACCATTACCATAGCATGTTGATAACTTACGATTTATTGTTGTCATATAATTGCCAAAGTCTATTGTTTAAGTGTCCTATAGCATTATAAAAACCTGTTTAAACATCCTGGTTGTCAAGTAAAAAAGAACGATTAGCAAATATCTCCAAAATTGGCCCATACCCATGCCTGCCCAGAACCGCTATGCAAAAAAAAAATGCATAACCCAACCCAGACCATCGAATTATTGAGCGGGCAACCATGGGTGCACCCGAAACTCATGACAGTCCTGCATTGGGCCAGGTAACCTCGCAAAACATTTAATACTGCCAGCAACATTTCAAACGCACTCCTATCACATTATATTTCAAATGAAGGAACAAATAATTTATTGTATTTTGAATGATAATGTGCATTAATTTATTAATTATAAATTTATTAATTTATTTAAATGATACATATATATATAAATGATTAATTGAATCATGTATAAATTTGATATCTCTACACACACACCTTTCCCCACACGTTTCCTCTCAACACCACACGCATTCAAACCACACTTATTCACACCACACCATCCTCTCCTCTCTCACCTCTCCTCACGCTCGCATCCATCACCCTCCCATCCCAGTCACCTCTCATCCCATCCACCTTCTCATCCCATCACTCTCATCCCATCACCTCTCATTCCCATACTCTCGTCCATACAACCTTTCACCTCCCTTCCTCACTCACCTCTCTCAACACCTCTCCTCTCAACACCTCCCTCTCACACCTCTCCTCTCCTCTCAACACCTCTCTCCCTCTCAACACCTCTCCTCATCCCTCAACACCTCTCCTGCTCCTCTCATCCCATCACCTCTCATCCCATCACCTCTCATCCACTCAAACCTCTCATCCCCTAGTCCTCACCTCTCTCCTAAACCTCTCCTCTTCCTCTCATCCCATCACCTCTCTCATTGCCATCAACCCTCTCATCCATCACCTCTCCATCCCATCACTCCTCATCCTCCCTCTCATCCATCAACCTCATCACATTCACCTCTCCATCACATCCACCTTCATCCATGCACCTCTCATCCCATCACTCATCCCATCACCTCTCAACCGCTCTCCTCACCTCTCTCCTCACCTCTCTCCTCTCAACCTCTCTCTCACTCTCAAACCTCTCCTCCCTCTCCAACGCCTCTCCTCTCCTCTCAACACCTCTCCTCTCCTCTCAACACCTCTCCATACACCTCTCTCCCACACACCTCTCCCACCAGAACACTGTGCATCGATCTGAAAGTAGGATCTATGATCCCAGAGGATCTCTCGACAAAACGCAATGTTGGATCTTTGATCCTACTGGATCCCACAACAAATTACAATAGTGGATCTTGGATCCCCAGTGGATCTTTCGATTAAATTTTGCAACGGATCTTGGATTCCACAGGATCCCATTGTAAACAATGAAAATGGATCTATGATCCCAACGGATCTCGGATCCGACAGGATCCGACTTGCATATTATGCCATAATTATAGTATCTATCGACCAATCGACTAAAAGGCATGAATCCAATGCTAGTTGCATTTAACAACTAATGAAAGGTACCAGACAATTCTAATAAAAATTGGTTCAGCAAATACACAAATTATACATGGCGATCTGGGATCCCAGTGGAACCCAATGACAAAATGGTGCTGCGATCTCGGATCCAGGCGGATCCGTCGACAAATATTGAAGAAGGATCTATGATCCAGTGGACCGTCGACAATTTGTGAAGTGGAATCTAATGATCCAGCGGATCCGGGATCCAGATCCCCACAGATCAGATCCGAGATTCTGTTTTTGGGGATCCGAGCACAGTCTGCTCTCCACACCTCTCCACACACCTATATAATATTATATATATATATATATATATATATATAACGTTGTTATAAAGGAAAGTAGCCGTGGTCCACCAGCAAGGACTGCAATGATTCGCTCACGATAATGATTAGGTAAGGCCAACACTACCGGGATCAAGCTCATCTTCTCCATACATACCACTCGATGTTGGCAAATACGCCTCTACTTGTGACACGTCCGTTTAAAACAACCCTTTACATTATATACGGTACCGAACACCTATTTCAACCTTGCATGATATTTGAATACACACTCCCGACTCATCCAACAATGGAAACCAAAACAGATAGACGTATGAGTATCAATTACGAAAACCAAACCCAATGCTCCCCTCAACAGAATAACAAGCCCCTCTCACCGCCCATCAGTCTCCGACTCAAGCCCCTCTCACCGCCCATCAGTCTCCGTCTCAACCCCCTCGCACCGCCCATCAGTCTCCGTCTCAAGCCCCTCTCACCGCCCATCAGTCTCCGACTCAACCCCCTTGCACCGACCTTTCGTGAAGCTCTTCCAGCGGAAAGGACGGTGCGCCGCCCCGCGTTCTCGAAACCGCGCCCACCGCACCGGTCCGCTGGGTCGATCCAACCAAATCAGCGTTGGCCAACGCCCAGTTCAACCGATGCCTGGCGCGCCTGGGGCAACCACTGGCCGTTCACCTCGCGCGTCCCGGAGACGCGGGTCGCCGCCATCGTGTTACCAATGTACACCGCCCAGCCACCAGGAGTGACGTAGCAGCCGGTACGTTGGAAAATTCGGCTATACATAAACCGTGCATTTGAGGATGTCACGAGCACCATAGGCAGAATAATACCTCCCATTGCATTACCCCAGTGACGCCTCTGATTTCTGAAAACTCTGTTTATACTCAGAATAGGATGCACGAGGCAGATGCCTATTTTAATGTTTTTCTTTTTTAGAAATCCGTTTACAACTGAACCTCACATCACATTTTTCCAGAAAAAGTAATTATGGCCACCCATAAGACCGATTTATCCTTATGTGCGACGAGGGCGGCGGATATCCGTCCCCCCGAAGGTTTTTCAGGAGTAGCGGAAATCAAGTCAAAACATTATCAAAAAAGATATTAAGTCAAAACATTAATAGTTAAGCCTTGCGGAGAACTTTATCACTTAACAAGCGCCGTACATGTGCTTAGCGCCACCTTCGCCGTGGCTGTGGTGTCTAAACGCCCCTTCCAGTTTTAACTCGTCTCTTGAGGGGAAAAGACATAATTAAAACAAATAAATAGCACGCCATAAATTATGTCGAAACTATTGGACCTCTTTGGGCTCAGGTCAAAATTCAAGTCACCAGAGGTCATCAAAGTTCGGATTTTTCAAGAATAGGACTTAACTCCAGAAGCCCGAAAATATATCGATACCTATGATAGCTAGGAACAAACGAAAAGCAAATAATCGACAGATCATGACAATGCAATCACCACTGGTGCCCTCAAAATATCTAAGGTCAATAGTTTAGGCTTAAGAGGTCACCAAATGTCACGATGACATTTTCTGAAGAAAAATAAACATCATCAATAATTAGCTAAAATTACATGATTATGAAAAATTTGACCTTATCTTACGCATAGTCTCTGAATAGAAAGCATTTGCATACTTCCCATTGATTCTAATGGTAGGTCACGAAATTGACCTGACCTTAGGTCAATGATATAAAAAGCAGAGACATGCGAATTTTAGGTATTTATGGCATTATGAAATCCTGCAAGGTTAAAATATCTGAAAACAAACATTGTGGCTTCGGCACGACCACAATCATTGTTATAGCTAGGTCACCTGACGTGACATGGTGACCTGAGCTCAGATGACCCAAGGTCTTTTTGCTTTCATAGTGTGGGTAATTAATGCCCCAACAGCTTTGCCAAATTTTGCGGTGCTGCACTCTAACGTTTTTTGTCACTATCCGCGAAGAACCTAAGGGATTATAAACGTCCCCCCCTCCCTGGGACGGCGCTTTTGTGTAGATACATAAAAACACGTTTTAGTGACACAAATTGCACCTTCCTCGAAACGCAAAGTCTTAGTGAGAAAGAGGATATGTTAATCGGCATGTGCAACAGGTTTTTCTGAAAAATATATGTGAACATTATGGAAATATGCTCACATATATTTTGTCCCAACCATGGACGTCGCCAGCCGAGTGGACAGAGGTCGGCCCCCCAAGATCGCTTCGGGCCCCAAAATTAGCATGATTGTATATATAGGAGTGGGTGACAACAACCTGGTTGCCCCCCCCCAGTCCACTCCATTTGTGTCGACGTTCCTGGTTCAAAACCTACGAATCTCTTCCCTTCTCCTGCGTTATGAGCAATTGGTTCAAGGATTTTAAACCCTGTTTCCTTGCGGCGGCTAGGAATTACGTTACGTGCGGAGGGCAGATGCTTGACCCCAGGATCTTGAGAAATCCACTAGTTCGATTTCGATGGGACGGACGCCATTCGATTCGAAGTCAAAATATTATTGTTTGGACACCATGATTTATTTTGTGTTCAATAATGGGGGACAAGGGGGCCCAAAAATACGACAAAGTCTATGTTATTTGTAAAAGGTCATTGCCGGCATCTGCTGAACAATTGCTGAAACAGCAATGGACCCCCTAGCGGGCGGCAGTTGACCCCTCTCGGGGTCCAACATCTAATTAATGGAGAAACGGGCATGGTATACCGGCGCACATGACCTGCAAGTATTGAGTGTGTGTCACCAACCGTGTGACCGTTGGAGGCGAGCATATTGAGAGGGGTGTAAATATTTGGCACGTGAACTGCACGCGCACCCTGCATCCCAGCACCCTAATTCATGCGGCACCAAAATATACTCGTCGAACTCTATCGGTGCATCAAATTTGGTGTCTCCACCGAAAAATTCCCCGAAATCAGAGGACCCCACGTAAAAACAGTTTTACCCCCTGGCAGGCGCAGTTGACCACCCTCGGGGTCGAAGTCTTCAAATGGAAATCGAAGCATAGTAACGCGCACGTGACCAGCAAGTTTGAAGTGTGTGTCGCCACCCGTGTGTCCTGTGGAGGCGCGCACAATATTGTGTAGAGGCCCACGGGGCGGCACGTGGCACGTGCCACGTGGCACTGATCGGCTGGCGACTGGCACCATTGTCTGTCCACCGTAACGTTGCCTCCGCCAGCGAAGACGGCGAGTCGCTGCGCCCTTTCGTCGCAGCGCAGTGACCGCATGTCTGCCACAGACAGACAAACAAACAAACATACAAAGTCGCTACACACTAGAGGCCGTACCCACGCTTACGTGTGTGAGTCCAGGGCAAAACTGTAGCCATCACTTCTATATAGCCTAATTTAATGAATTTCTTCAGAACGGAGGTTTCCTACTGCACGAGCACCCTGCACCCCAGCACCCCGATTCATGCGGCACCGAAATACGCTCGCCAAACTCTATCGGTGCACGGAATTAGTGTCTCTACCTAAACCCAAATTCCCGCAATCAGAGGACCCCCACGTGGAAAACAGTTTTTTACTCCCCTGGCGCCGGGCTGCAGTTCACCCCTCTCGCGCGACATCTAACCCACAATTAATGGGAAAACGGGCATGGGAATCAACCGCGCACATGACCTGCGAGTATCAAGTGTGTGTCACCAACCGTGTGAACGTTGGAGGCGAGCATATTGAGAGGGGTGTAAATATTTGGCACGTGCATTGCACGCGCACCCTGCACCCAAGCACCCCAAATCATGCGGCACCGAAATACGCTCGTCAAACTCTACCGGTGTACCAAATTTGGTGTCTTTAGCGATAATTTTCCCGAAATCAGAGGACCCCCACATTAAAACAGTTCCCCCCTCGTGGACAAAGTTGACCCCCCTCGGGATCAAAGTCTTCTAATAGAAATTGAAGCGTGGTACCGCGCATGTGACCAGCGAGTTTCAAGTGTGTGCCGCCACCCGTGTGACCTGTGGAGGCGCGCACAATGTTGTGTAGAGGTGCACGGGGCGGCACGGGGCACCGATCGGCCGGCGACAACTGTCCGACCTGTCCTGACGACCTGTCCGCTGTCCGCCGCTTTGCCGCATCCGACATTCCGACAGCGAAGACGGCGAGCCGACAGACCGACAGTGAAGACGGCGAGTCGACATTCCGACAGTGAAGACGGCGAGCCGACATTCCGACAGTGAAGACGGCGAGCCGACATTCCGACAGCGAAGACGGCGAGCCGACATTCCGACAGTGAAGACGGCGAGTCGTTGCGCCCTTTCGTCGCAGCGCAGTGACCGCAAGTCTACCACAGACAGACCGACAGACAAACAAACAAGCAAGCATACACAGTCACTACACAATCAGTCGTCCCAGTATAAACCTTCGGTCCCAAAACCGCTAAAGCGCTATACGGGCCCTGACGGTTTGGATTAGTCGCCCCAGTATAAGCCTTCGGTTCCAAAACCCTGAAGCACTTTACGGGACCTGACGTATCAAATGACTGATAATAAACTCAGCTACCAAACTTAGCTATGCTATCTCAAATTTTCAAGTTGCATTGAAATCCCAAATTTTGAGAAATCCAAAGACAATGTGTATTATTTTTACAGTTGTTTTTTCAAGTGCCAAAAATCCGGAATATATGTGATTGAAACGTGTTCGGTTAATATGTGTACCAAATTTTTTAAATTGATTACCGTGGCAAAAATAACCGACTTTATGGACCTTCAACATATGTGTTCTATAAGTTCATTTTCGCGTTTTAGACAAAACAAAAATACAACTAAATTCAGCAGTAAATAAATGTAATTTCCCGTCAGCCAATCCACAAAACGCTCCACTCCCGCCAACTCCTTTACAAGTCGCGTTCGTACATATATTTGCTTGCATTTTGGAGACCGAGTAGGTATATATATATATGGACGACCGGAAAGTTGGGGTAGCACCGCCACACCAGTTCCAAAGTTGGTTTGGCAGCTGCCACCCCTGCAACACCACTTCCGACGCCTATGTCTATGATGTTTATTCCAGTGACATCGTTCCTGACCCACCTATTGCACCGCAAACTACGAAGGAAGTATGGGCCGCACAACTGCATTCGTAACAGCCTCCCAAAAACATGAGCCTGGCACCGCCTCTGCTGAACCGATTTTTTCAATTTAAACACAAGACGCGTAATTCAATTTTAGGAAAGGTCACAAAGTTTCAAGATGCCAGGCAAAACGGGTTAGAAGCGGCAAGCGAAAATCTACCGAGGGGCATAATCTGCCCCAGCAAGAAATAGGGTTAAAATTATGATATTTCGGAAATAATGCAATGATACTTATTTTCGCTGCGAAATACTAACAATTCGGTATGTCATGAAATTTATAATTGTATTTTTTAATAATTTATCAAACCATTTATTTAAAAAAAATCAAGCAACGATTGATTATATGGAATTGATGACTTCAGGGTGGGCAAAATGTTTTGACTGGGGGGGGCAAAACAGCGCACTGGGGGGGGGGCATCTGCCCCGCAGTTAACATGTTAAAATAGGCCACACCACACCAAATTGCAGCTTTATCGGTCCAGACGTTTCTCAGTTATAGCAGGATAACGTCTTCTGACACCCTTGACGTGGCACGTGTCACACGCCATGCTGACCCCTTACCTGAGACGAAACATGTCAAAAACATAATGCGATTGAATGGGGCTATCAGACGGCGAAGACCGCTTGTCAGTCGGATACGGGATTCCAAAGATTAAGCTTCTGAAAAACGTTATGATCGGGTCGGGCCGGCCGCGTTTGAATAGCCTTGCACGTGCAACGCGCCACTTTGCACGTGCCACGCGCCACAAGCGTTGCATAATGACGATAACTTCAATCGGTTGTCAACAGCCAAAGTTAAAATGACATGTATACAAATCTGGTATTCAGTCACAGTGAGGACTCGCTCACGCTTCGCGCTCACTCGTAATTAGGGACACAAGACAGCCCTATGTCAGTTCCCGATGATGCACCTGTATACAATAAGAGTTAAAATAAATACAAGTTAAAAATAAAATTAAGCAGATCTTAAAGGGACTGTCCCACCTTAACATTATATTTGAGTTGAGATAGCCATTTTCCGTGCGCAAAATTGAAAATTATGTATAGTATAAGTAAAAACAACCACCCGAGGTACGAAATTCAACTAAAAATTTGGGTTCGGTTTTGAATCCTGTACAATTCCCCACGTCCCCAGGTATTTGAACGGGACCCTGAGCCTGATGACGCGTCACTCTTTTACTAAATGTGATGCAGTTCACGAACCATTGTTTTAACATTTTGGTCATACAATACGCCAGCTAACATATTGCAGGCGTGAAGGTTTTCTCTATTCCCGAAATTCCTTCATATGACGTCATCAGCTCTAATATGAAAACTTAACTTTTTATTAAACTGAGCACTGTTTGTGAGAAACAAATGTCATCATCGTGTTCGGCAGCAATTACTTAACCTGGCAGTCACTGGGGTATTTTCTGTAACAATAGTCACGGGGGGGGGCTTTTTTTAGCCCCCCTTGTATCTTCGGAACCAATTAGACGATCAAGCTGAATCAAACGGCAATCGATAGTCCAGGAAATTTCATCGACGAAAAATATTTTGTGTTGCCATAGAGGTTAGTGGTGACGTCACAGGTCAGGTCAAAGGTCACAATCTAGCCGTTCTAGTTTACATCTAGTTTATAGACCATATTTTCCATTTAAAGCATTTGGTTGCAACCATGATCACCCGGATTGCTCTCAAAGGAATGACACACATCCAGAATTAGCTAATTGGGGATTTGGGGCAAAATGTCAAGGTCAAGGTCAGGTCACATAAGGTCACTATGCCCCCCAAAAATACGAAAGTCATCAACACATATTGAACATTCCATTTTACGTGCAGAACTCGAAATTGTTGATACTCATTTTACCACCTTACTTAATGTACGTGACGTAAAGGTCAAGTGAAGGTCAAATCCATGTCACACAAGGTCAAATTTTGAAATTGATTAATACAATAAATTAGTAAATTTTTACAGACCGGTTTTGTCTCAGAAATACAGTGCTGCTCTCTTTATTTGTCTGTATCTGGTCAAAAAAGGACAAAAATTGAACTTTCAAAATTTGACGTCACGAGTTACCCATACCTTAGATGTCATCACTCAGTCAAAATTACAGTACAGATATCATTTTGAAATTCGGTATGATGGTTCAATATGTAAAGTTATTTTACATATATTCCGTTTTTTTAAATATCTCAAAATGTTTTGATTTTGTTTGTCATTTTAAAAAAAAAAAAAATGGGTAAAAAATCACTTTTTTCAAAAATCCGAGATAGACATGTTGTAGCCCTTGACATTTGCTATTTTCTCACGTTATCAGATTCTATTTTTTCTGCCACATGGTATTTGTACGGTCTCCTAAAGTTTAGCTGATTTTGGTGTCAAAATCGTGTGTAGTGACGTCACTAACTTAGCTTTATCTAAAAAATAGTCTTTTTTAAATACAAAGAGTGTGAAAAAGATGTCTGGTCAGGATACTAGAAGTTTGGCGTTGATAGCTGCATTATTTCGTGCAATATTCTAGATATTCCTCAGGGGGGGGGGGGCTAAAAAAGCCCCCCAGTGACTCGCGGGTTAATATTTAACACCACATGCGGCATACATTTGAGAACTTTTGAGAAGGTGGGACAGTCCCTTTAACACTTGAAATCGAGTTGCTTGAATTTATTTTTGAAGGGGTAATATTTGTAGGACATGACTAAGCGTTTGTGGTCAGCCACGTGACAGCCAGTGCAGTGTTCCCAGTAACTTTGAGCTCGTGGATACACCCTGGCTCCCACCATGCCCCAGCACGCTTTTCACGTCAATTGATTGGTCAAAATAAGTATGCTAGCAGCGCTATCTGCACCCGTACTGAATGGCCATCTGCGTTGTAGGGTCTCTCCTAAAACACAACTCATCTGCGTTATCAGCGGCGCTGACGTCACATACGGTGGCCAGGAAGCCAGCAGTGGCAGCACTAATTAGCCGTGACTAGGTGGTCCGAACTGCGGCTAACCGAATTAACCACCATTCGCGCGCCACGCCCGTTATTACCGGGTGGAGCGTGAGAGCGGGTTACCCCTGGGAGCGCCTTCATCAGGCTTTACGGCTGCGCGAGATAGTACATTTGTCGGTACAAATATGGATGGAACGTGCGTTGAAGTCCACTCCATGTTAAAGGGAAACAGTGTCTTTTTCTGCATTATCTTATGCAACATGGTACATGTTTGCTATTAAATTGATCGAGTTTCAATTTTAAATGAAATAACCTTTTCTATTTCTAATTTTGTTTTGAAAAACTTAAAAAACAACTACATATGCTTCTTTCGGAGTTCATGCTTGGCATTTCCCCTCCACTATTGTGAGTACGGGTTGAGTTTTATATTCAAATGGTGGGACCACTGCCCCACCAACTTTATGCTTTGCCCCACCAAAGTTTGTCAGATTTGAAGGTTTCCTTTAGTTAAAATGAGCAATGAGCATTTTTAACATCAGCAATGCAAAAAATAACCAACCAATATTGCATTTTGCTTCATCAACTTTGCATGGAAAGGCTCCATCCTTGACTGGGAGCAGTGGCGTCGCCACGGGGGAGGGGGCAAGCGGGGCAACTTGACCCCCCCAACCTCCGATTGGAGACCCCTGAGATCGATACAGATCCCAGGAGATTTTGAGGTAGGAAAAAAGGGGGTAGGTTGACCATGTCTAAAGATTTTCCTCGACACTAAATTTCCGATTTTTACCCGTGGGATTCCAATAAATCCATTGATTTAATTTTGATGGTGCCTTCAGGTAAAAAAACAACATAGTAGCGTTTTGTTTTTGCAGAGCGGAGTATCCCGAGGCAAGTTGACAGTGGCGCACACAGCGGGGGAGGTCAAAAGATCAGCTGACCCCCCTTTCCGGAATCTATGATCGACACGCATCAGAAGGACCCGTATTCTGGCCCATAACTGGCAGGGGCCCGGTCCTGGTCAGACCTGATCGAGGCAGCCGGTGCTGGAAAAGGCGTGATATGGGGGCCCAGTCAGGACGAGGGCCTGGTCCTGGCATATTCTTGATGCGGGCCCGTTTCTGGTAGGGGCCCAATATTGGTGAGGACCAATCGAGGCAGGAGCCGGTGCTGGTAATGGCATGATATGGGGCCCGGTCAGGACGAGGGCCCGGACACAACAGGCAGTTATTTGCAAGATATTGGATACGAGCCCTTTCGTGATATGGGCCCGTTCCTGGCAGGGGCCCGATCGAGGCAGGGGCCTGGTGCTGACAGAGACGTGATATGAGGCCCGGTCAGGATAATGCGGTCACAAGAGGTCCCAGTCCTTGCATATTCTTGATTCGGGCCCGTTTCTGGTAAGGGCCCCGGTCTTGGTCAGCCCCGATCGAGGCAGAGCCCGATGATAGAAGCAGTGGCGTCGTCACGGGGGCAAGCGAGACAACTCCTCCCCCCAACCTCTGATTCGGGACCATCTGAAGTCGATATAGATCCGAGGAGGTTTTGAGGTCGGAAAAATAGAGGTAGGTTGACCAGTGACCACGTCCAGAGGTTTGTCACTCGACACTAAATATCCTATTTTTACCCGTGGGATTCCAATATAAATCCCTTGATTTTTTGTTTAGTATCTGAGGTTCCGATCCTGGTGCATTTTCGAAACATATATGTATATACTGATACTATGATCTCAGTAGATCTGGGATCAAGCTCATAGGCGTCGGAAGTGGTGTTGCAGGGGTGGCAGCTGCCACACCAACTTTGGAACTGGTGTGCGTGCCACAACCAACTTTCAGTCGTCCATATAAATCGCGTCGAAATGCAAGCAAATATTTGTAAGAACGCACTTGTAGAGGATGGTAGCCTGGATTCGACGGGAAAATACATGTTATTTGCGTAATTCATGTACTTTTGTTTCGTCTAAAACGCGAAAATGACCTTACAGAACACATTGTTGAAGGCCATAAGTCAGTCATTTTTGACGGTATCAATTTGCAATTTGGTACACATATTTGCCGAACACGTTTCAATCACATATATTCCGGATATTGAGCACTTCAAAAAATACTGTAAAAAGAATACACATTGTCCTTGGATTTCTCAAAATTTTGGATTTCAATGCAACTCGAAAATTTGAGAAAGCATAGCTAAGTTTGATAGCTGAGTTTGTTATCAGTCATTTGATATATGACAATTTTATTTATCTTTAAATGTATCTTTGACAAATCGATTATCTATGTTTTGCGAAGTTTTATCAACAGCCATCAATTATTTTCACCAAAATCTTCAATTATGGTTTACTATGCATTTTTGTCTATTGCGTATGCACCCCTAACTAGCAAGGCTACGACGTGAAAGTTTTTTTTTGCAGATTTCAAAACAACAAAAGAGGCTTTTAACGAAAATAATTTTGTAGAATATTGGAACAGAGAATGATGGATAATTTACAGTGAATAATTATCATACTATCACATTTTACCTTTTTAAATAAGTTTTCCGAATTGCCAAGCTATCTCAGGCTACAAGTTGTTCAGGGTGGCAAGTGACAGCCTGGGAAAATCTTTGAAGGTAAGGTATATTAAAAAGACGACATCTGGCAGACTATGTCCGAACTTTTCTGATTCATTAATACATTGTATTTATTATGACTTAAATGACAAAGTTTCTTGACGTTCGGAAACGTATTAGTCGCAAAATACCCCAGCTTATGTCAACATGTTCAGCTAATCCACCTCGCAACACACCTGTCCGTTTTTATTTGTGATGAAAGCTAGCACATCGGCTTCTCTGAATCACGAAGTTAATCGTGGCGCACCAATATAATTACTTGCGTGGATTAAAAATACATTCGCTCAGCGCGCTTTGATCAACAACTGGCTTTGGACCTAGGTACGCCCGGACTTCGATTGTGGTGCAACCAGGCACAAACCAGGGCCGGGGTCCAGGATCCGGGCCCCCTTCTAGAGACAAAGTGCATGTTTCTACTCTTTCCTTGCAAAAATCTGAAAATTGGAACGGGACCCCCCTTTTCGACCCGGGACACCCTTTTGGAAATTCCTGGTTGCGCGCCTGTGCACCATTGCCCTGGCTTTTGTCCAGGGACGTAGATAAGGGGAGGAGGAATGTCCCCCGAAAAAATACACTAAACAAAATAAGATTCTGTTACGACCCGACCCTTCACCAGCCCCCCCTACCCGTCCAGTCGATAACATCAATAACATATGTCGAGGAGCGAAATTGTATTATACCACCGACGTGGCCCTCCCACGATAAAAAATAAAAATCCTGCCTATCGTGCCTGCCTTTGCCACACCAACTTGAAATAGGTTTCTACGCCCTTGATCAAGCTTCTTTACTGGATCCGTTTTTGGATTCGTGCATATGTCTGGTATAGGGACGGAGCCAAGGGGGTACGGGGCCATGACATGTATGTACATACGGGCCCGTACATGCGCAAAACAAATTTATGCTCTCCCAGTCAGACTTGTGCCTGAATCCTGAAAATTGGATCTGAGATCCCAGTGGATCCCTTGGCATAAAATGCATTAAGGTCTTGGATCCCAGTGGATCCTCTGCGTAAAATTGATGAATATCTGGGATCCTACTGAATCCCTCGGCAAAAAATACTTCAGGAACTGGGATCTCAGTAGATCTCTAATTAAAACAAGCCTCGGATATTGAAACAAAGATGGTGGTACTGACATAAAATAATGTGGTCTCTATTTTGTGTATATGGTACGTACTATGAAGATAAACAGTATCTGTAAATTACTTGGACCTATAAGCAGGGGCGGATCCAGCCGCTCGGTTAGGGGGGGGCAACATTTTGTGGCAAAAAGGTAACCATCTTTTTTTCTCCGCGGATTTGGGCTTGTCACCTTATTTCGCATTCGAGATATACACACGTAAATAATAATAACGTTTATCTCATATCAACTCGCAGGGGTGTCACCGATAATTCTTGAAGGGGTTGGCTGAAATGACTAAAAAATGTACATTCGTTTTGTCTGCGTGTATTAATCCATTTGCAGCATTTTTTATTTGGATTTTCATGTTATAATAGGTATTTAGTTAGGTAAGGTATTTTAGGTATTTTAGGGGGCTGATTTCCGCGTCATTTAGTTCGCGTCGCCTTTTTCGGAACTCGGCAGGCTAGCTAGCTTAACATGTAGCCAGCTTGGAAATTAACCCTCGTCTTACGGGGGTGGGGGCCTGATTTTTTCTTCGGAAATCCCTTTTTACTGATGCGGCGCATCCTGCTGAAATTTCAGTAGCTGAGGTGACAACAATTATACGTATGCTGGCAAAATTTAACTGAAATTGGTTCAGTCATTTGGGAGATAATGACGTTTTCTATTGACATTTCTAGTTGGTTGAAAAACGGTAAATATGAAAAAAATAGTAGAAAATAGAAATTGGTAGCAAATTGCCAACAGAAAGCGACAAATATCGAAAATCACATAATAATTAGAAAAGGCCAAATCGAGTTTCCGAAATTTTGTTTTTTGACCTCCAAAAACAAAAAAATGTGAAAAATCGCAAAAAAAGAAAACAAAAACAAAATGTTTGACCGTGTCATCAAAGTCCGGTGGTTGGAATTATCGCGCAAAAATGCGATATTAAACGCATTATCAGTTGATAAAATGACATGATTCGTGTATCTGACACATCTTATCAAGGTCATCCGAGGTCACTGGTCACGAAGTCAAACTGCAGATTACGGTCGCTAGGAGTTGTAACACATGTTCATGAGTTCGTTGTTCGACTAGAACGCGAAAAATGACCGAAGAACATTTTTTTATTCACATGAATAGAGTTAAAAAGCAAAAACCGGAAATGCAATTTTATGCATGGTTATGCTGTAGAGGTGGTAGAATTTTGTCTTTAAAAAGTCAGTCATTTTGGAGGATATTGACTTCTAACTTGCTACACATTTGTTGGAATTGTCTCTTCATGTACATTCCGCTTTTTTTTTGTTTTTTTACATTTTGCCAAAAAAGAAATGTGTGTGGATTCTCAAAATGTTGAATTTTCAGAATTTTCACAAATCTGAGATTGCATTTTTTATCGGAGTTCATTATTTGATTTTCATATATGACAATAACATTTAAAAAAATGTACTTGCAGAGCGTTTCCCGCAAAACCCTAAATTAAAAAAAAAAAAAACGCAGAACATGACGTCACTCTGACGTCATTTAATGTTTAACTATCATAGCCTTATCATCTTTTTCCTTTAGTCAACATGTGTCAAATTGACTTGAGACAAAGTGCTGAAAGTTTGGTGACGATACCGCTGTTGGTTTAGGAGATATTGCAAAATAACGGGAGGGGGCTATAAATAGCCCCCTCCCCCTGTTAGTCGCGGGTTAAAGGGACACTGCTACCTTCACATTATATTTTAGTTGAGATAGCCATTTTCCGTGGTAGTCATTGAAATTATGTATAGTATAAGTTAAAACAACCACCGAGGTCGAATCACATATAAATTTGAGTTTGGTTTTGAGATCTGTAACGTAACATCCCCAGTCCCCAGTGTATTTGAACGGGGACCCTGATCCGATGACGTCGTCACCCTTTGCTAAATGTTGATGATAGTCGACTTGCTTTACATTTGGCCATACATTAGCCATACATATGGCAGCGTGAAGGTTTTCACTATTCTCAAAATTCCTAATCAGGGGCGGCGCCACGGATTTTATCCAGCGGGGGCAAAATGATCTTGGTTGCCAGGTATCACCAAAGTTAAGATAATGCTTCAACCCCTGAAATGGGATCTGATTTTGGAGAGTGTTTAATAGTTACTGTGTGTAGGTATTCGTAGTTTTTTATCTCTTTGAAGTTTTGAAAAATACAAATGCCAAGCCTTGTCGTATCAAAATGTTGTGTTTTACGTCACTGCAACAAGAACGCATTGTAAAACAATTATTATCACACAATATATTTATTTTAGTAGGTACTTCATATTGTAATCATCTACGGACTCAATTAATTATTGTTCTTTTGTGAACTGGATTTTGTAGCGATGCAATAACTAGGTTATTTTGAGCCCTTAGTCGTGTTAATAACTTTTAGCTATCTGTTTTCTCGATGGATTGTTGCGGATAGCAATAATTTTAAAAAATGAAATTATCTGATGTTTTGGTAATAAAGCTTCAGGATGCATTTTTGCATGCGAGTTTTGGTTAAATGTTCCCATGGGAAACATTTTCAGTCAAAAATTGCATGTTACAGTTCATCCTGAACCTTGTTATCAAAAAATCAAAAAAGATATCCTTAAAAATGTTATCCTCACAGCGCAAAAAAAATCATCTTGCATACGACTCAGGGACGTAGCCAGGATTTTTCTCGGGGGGGGGGGACACGTTGGGAAC
>VOPJ01002570.1:0-60632 GCA_014673585.1 Semibalanus balanoides
GCTGATATACTGTGTCTCTCTCTGTGTGTACAGGACTTTACCGGCGTCCCGGCCGCTGATATACTGTGTCTCTCTCTCTCTCTGTGTGTACAGGACTTTACCGGCGTCCCGGCCGCTGATATACTGTGTCTCTCTCTCTGTGTGTACAGGACTTTACCGGCGTCCCGGCCGTGGTGGACTTCGCCGCCATGCGTGAGGCGGTGCGAAGTCTCGGCGGAGACCCGGACAAAATCAACCCCGTCTGTCCGTCTGACCTGGTGATCGACCACTCGGTGCAGGCTGACTTCACGCGCACGTGCGTACCGGGCCGTGGGAGGGGGAGGGGGTGGGTAAGTTCTTAGTCCGGTCTGACCTGGTAGATCGACCCTCGGTGCAGGCTGACTTCACGCGCACGTGCGGACCGGCCGCGGGAGGGGGAGGAGTGGGTAAGTCTGTGCTCGTCTGACCTGGTGATCGACCACTCCGGTGCAGGCTGACTCACGGCGCACGTGCGTAACCGGGGCCTTTGGAGGGGAAGGGGTGGGTAGTCTGGTCCGTACTGACCTGGTGATCGACCACTCGGTGCAGGCTGACTTCACCCGCACGTGCGTACCGGGCCCGTGGCAGGGGGCGGGGGAGGGGGTGGTAGTCGTGTCCCGTCTGACCCTGGTGATCGACCACCGGTTTGAGTGCTGACTTTCACGCGCAACGTGCGTACCGGGCCCGCGGGAGGGGTAGGGGGGGGGGTAAAGGGGAACTAACGTGCTCTTGGAGAGACGTCGGTGCTTGAGGCTTTCTGGTTGACAGTGTTTGAAGAGATGGGGTGCCTATAGGGTGCTGTTGTGTCGGCAATGATGGCTGACATCGTCCATCTCTCCTATCGGCTCGAATTGGGCTCGAATTGGAGAGTTGTTTAAGGTTTGAATGTTTGTGGTAAGTCACCTGAGCGAGTTGATGCACCAGCGCTTACGCGTTCCGGGGCGTGGAATACGGTGTATAAGTGTGGACGTGTTCAAGACGTGACGGGCGGAGTTGCCGCTGTTCTGTCGGAGCTGACCTGACTCCTGTTCGCCAGGTCCGATGCGCTGAAGAAGAACCAGGCTCTGGAGTTTGAGCGCAATAAGGAGCGATTCCAGTTCCTCAAGGTACGGCCCACAAACTTCCTTAATTTGTTCCCGAGCAGAGCAGCGGTGGTGAAAGCCATAAAGCGGCACGCAATTCCGCAACTTGCTGTCCCTTTGTTATTTTCCCCCTGCCTCTTGCTCATGATTTTGTGGCCTTTTTTCAAGACTTTATGATCAGCATCAAAATATGCACGATTATCTAATTGCAATCTTCGTTGCAGTTCCCACGTTGCAGTGTGTGACGATATCGATGTCCCCTCTCACCCCTGAACCCCCTCCTGACCCTTCCGCTGTACCCTACCTGACCGCCGGGCGCCGCCCTTACTCCCGCCTCCACCTGTTTGTCCCGCTGTACCCCACGTTCTGACCGCCGCCTCCCTCCCGCCTGCAGTGGGGCTCGCAGGCGTTCCGCAACATGCTGATCGTGCCGCCCGGCTCGGGCATCGTCCACCAAGTGAACCTGGAGTACCTGGCCCGCGTGGTGTTCGACACGGACGCGATGCTGCGTCCCGACTCTCTGGTCGGCACGGACAGCCACACCACCATGATCAACGGTCTGGGCGTGCTCGGCTGGGGAGTCGGAGGCATTGAGGCCGAGGCCGTGATGCTGGGGCAGGCCATCAGCATGGTGCTGCCGCAGGTGGTTGGTTACAAGATCACAGGTGTGGCCAGTCCGCTGGCCACGTCGACCGACATCGTGCTCACCATCACAAAGGTGAGAAACGGGCGACGTGGCTCGGAAGATACCGCGCTCGCTGGGATGGGGGGGGGGTATCTGAATTCACCGGTCAGGAGCCTTCAGATACTGTTTGTCGGCTCAATACGTTGCTGCGATTATCAGATCAGTGACTGCCCTTTCGGCATGGATGAATGTGAACGAATGAACCTGACCCTGCTCTGATCTTGTTTTATATGGTTCAGTTCAGGATGTCAACTCGACCCACTCTGACCCGAGCTACCCCGTCCCTAATATTTTACCACCCTTCAGGCTTCAGCAACATGACCCGATCTAGGCATGACCCCGTCTCGAGCAGTCCCCTGCCGTGACCTGACCTGACCCAGCCGCTGCCCGCTCCCCGTAGCACCTGCGTCGTGTGGGCGTGGTCGGCAAGTTTGTCGAGTTTTTCGGCCCGGGAGTGAGCGAGCTCTCGATCGCCGACCGGGCCACCATCAGCAACATGTGTCCAGAGTACGGCGCCACTGTCGGCTTCTTCCCCGTCGACGCGAAGAGCGTCGGCTACCTCAGGCAGACCGGTGAGCTGAGCAGAAGGGGGGAGGGGGTAATGGGGGAGACACCAGGGAGGGGAGGGGTGGCTCACTGGTGAAGCGAGGAAGGGTTCACTTCCTAGGCGGGGAGAGGCGGCCGACATACAGCGACGCAGCATCACGGGGTCCACAGCTGAACTCAAAGCATTGCAGTTAACATAGAACAGGAAGTAATGTCGGACTCGGCTTGTGTATTAGAGGTATGACTTATCTATCTGGGATCTCTGTGCAGCTGGGGTGTCGCAACACACCTGTAAGTGGTGTTTATTCATCTGTCTGACTGTTCCCGGACCTCGACACTGACCTCCCTCCCTCCCTCCATCCCTCCCCTCCCGCCTCCCCGTGTCCCCCCAGGCCGTGACGATCACAGGATCGCCGTGACGGAGGCGTACCTGCGGCGCGTCGGTCTGTTCCGCGACTATTCGGACGCCGGCCAGGACCCGGCCTTCTCCCAGGTGGTGGAGCTCGACCTGGCTACCGTAGTGCCCTCTCTGAGCGGACCCAAACGGCCCCACGACCGGGTAGATGCCGCTAACATGAAGGAGGATTTCCAGCAGTGTTTGTCCAATAAGGTGAGAAGGTGCAACTGGCAAACGGGCATCTCAGATGATTCTGCAGCCTGCAGTTGTTTTCTGATGTGTCATTATCTAGTTGAATCATATCTGAAGGATTGAAAATGGGGGACAAAATAGCATGACAAATTAAAAGTGAACGTATTGCCCTGTTCTGACTGAAAATGGCTTATTTCCGTGACCGTAAAATAAAGTCCGATAATTATGCAGATGAAACTAGGCGTACAATTTGTACGACACCTCTGGAATAAAGAAAAGCACTTGTTTCCGTAATATCGTAGCGCATTGTCGACGATTCTCCATCCCATGCCAGTGTGACGGAGAACGCGTCTTCGTGGTACCTACTCGCATTCTTCCCATCGCGACACATAACCTCGTGTTGCGGTGTCTAAGCTAAATCTCTACATCGCTTCTTCCGCTACCGGCTGCGTGCCATGCTCTCCCCCCCCATCGGCGTCTCGTCCTGGTCCCCTGCATCTGACCGTGCTCCGGCCCCGCCCTCTGCGTCACCAGGTGGGCTTCAAGGGGTACGGCCTGGCGCCGGAGCGGCTGTCAGAGCGGCAGGAGTTCACCCTGGACGGACAGACGTACAGCCTGGGCCACGGCTCCGTGGTGATCGCCGCCATCACCTCCTGCACCAACACCAGCAACCCCAGCGTCATGCTCGGAGCAGGTGAGGACTCTAACACCAACCCAGCACCAACCCAGCACCAACCCAGCACCAACCCAGCAACAACCCAGCACCAACCCAGCACCAACACCAGCAACAACCCAGCACCAACCCAGCACCAACCCAGCACCAACCCAGCACCAACACCAGCACCAATCCAGCACCAACCCCAGCAATCCCTGCGTCATGCTTGGGGCAGGTAAAATGAGATGATTTAGCGAAACCTTTACCGTCAGATGATGAAGTCTGCATTGTGTCGTTTTGTATTGTATCGATGAACGTTTCCACAATTGCGTAGCAAGTTCTAGTCAAGTTTCTCACACTGCTTTGCCACTAATTCTGTGAAGCGTTATGTGTGACGTAACAGCATGTTAGGCTTATCGGATTACCAAAGTTTTTTTTTGTCAGATAAAAACAGCACATAACCAGACCATCGTTCACTGACTGGTTCCCCGTCTCTGCGTGTGCCGGCAGGTATCCTGGCTAAGAAGGCGGTGGAGCGCGGCCTCACCATGCAGCCCTGGATCAAGACGTCGCTGTCGCCCGGCTCCGGCGTCGTCTCCCACTACCTCGAGGACAGCGGCGTGCTGCCGTTCCTGCAGCAGCTCGGCTTCGACGTGGTCGGCTACGGCTGTATGACATGCATCGGCAACAGCGGCCCCCTGCCCGAACCGGTCAGCGACGCTATCGAGAAGGTGAGCGCAGGCGGTGGTGGTGGTGGCAAGCTGGTGTGGTGGCACGGTAGGATGCGGGCAGGAGTGGTGCTGATCCTTCGGATGAAATATCCCTCTGATGGCATGTCCGCAGTGGGGTCTGTCCCAATCGCGGTGTTTGAGCCAGCTAGCTCATGACGGTATGCTGATTAGAATGATGATTAGCAGATTAACAACTAAAGCCCTATATAACCTATATAACCCTATATAACTATAAACCCCTATATAAATAACTAAAGCCCCAATAAACAAACAAACAAAAATAGCAGATTTGTTGTACAGGCTGGCGATATTGGACTCGGTTGCAGGCGGTTCAACTGTAAACATGCCGCGTTAGCTGAGGTGAATTCTAGGCGCACTGTCACCGGTCGTCGCTGCACCCGCAAGCCGTGATAGCATCATTAGCATCATAGAGACTAGTCTTCCGTTGTGACTCTATATTAACGTGTGATTCCCCTGCAGGGTGACCTGGTGTGTTGCGGCGTGCTCTCCGGTAACCGCAACTTCGAGGGTCGGATCCACCCGCACTCGCGCGCCAACTACCTGGCGTCGCCGCCACTGGTCATCGCCTACGCGCTGGCCGGCCGGGTCGACATCGACTTCGAGACCACGCCGCTGGGTGAGGTCAAACGCAGAGAAATGCTGGTATACGAGTAAGTAAGTACAAGCACAGACATGACGAACTGCGGGGCGAAATGTGACTTTTGATTTTTTAAATTCAAAGTTGAATACTACATCGCTTGTTTTTGCGCTGTAATATATATACTATATATATATATTATATATATGATATATAATATATAACTTCGTATATGCATACAATAAATTCACTTTAAATTAAATGTTCAAGTAAACACTGAAAACTTCACTCCGATGCAATCTCTATCGCTGTACGTCAGGCAACTCCGATCGGGGGAGGCTGTTGTCTCTGCGGAGCTCTGCCGAGCGCAGATCCATGTCGCGGACGCACGAAGTATCGTCAATCCCGCATGGTTCAACAAGTCTACAAGATCAAACACAGGGTAAGTATCTGAATACTGGATACTAGAATACTGAGTTACTGAATACTGAGTATGAATACTGGTACTGGAATACTGAGTACTGGATACTGAGTACTGGATACTGAGTACTGGATACTGAGTACTGGATACTGAGTACTGAGTACTGGGTGATAGGCGGATAGTGGTGACATCGGGGTATTCATAGTGATTAGTGGTGTGTGTGCGCGACTGTGTGATTTGTACCCACATCGGCTGGGCCCTGATCGATAATCGAACTGTCCAAATATGCTATTTAGCTGATAATCATATTTGTTTCGTAAACATTGCTGTTCACTTTTTCCTTCAGAAGTCTATTCTTGTCCTTAAATCTGTTCGGGTAAGCTGTTGTAAAGGTAACCAGCTGTCCCACATGATTGACACCCCTGACTGTCGCAGGTAACGAGTGCTGGAACTCGCTGGAGACGCCGGAGACCAAGCTGTACCCGTGGGACGCCGACTCCACCTACATCAAGCTGCCGCCCTTCTTCCAAGGCATGTCCATGGTAAGTGGCGAGCTGCTGCAGCTATCCTGCCGAGCTGCTGCAGCTATCCTGCCGAGCTGCTGCAGCTATCCTGCCGAGCTGCTGTGCTAACAGCTGCTGAGTCGGGTGGGGCATGATCTGACTGACACTGGCTGTGTGATGAGTCCCGTTCAAGCTCTTGTTGTTTGGTTTATGCTTACATGCGCTGTAATAATATGAGCTGTTCTGATGAAGTGTTCACTGCCTTGAACTGAGCTGGCTGACAGCTGTACAAAAGTGAACTCACTGATTTTAGTTATATGATAATGATGATGTTAATGTATACCTTATGCGGTGATTAGGTATACTGGTGTGGCAGTGTCCTAGAATTTGACAATTCTTAGGTGTAAAGCGACACCCTTACAAGATATAATATTCCACTCCTTTTGCCCAATTTGAAGGACTATTTTCCACCCTTTTTCACTTTTGATATTATTTTTTCACTCATTTATTTTAATATGTAAGTCCCGTCAAGTCCCGTCTGGATGTCCACTGGGCAGGCATCCGCTTCAATATTCCTGACTGAGTCAACTGTCAACTCGATGAAAGGACATTAGGCCAAGTGGCCTCTTGACCCCAGATAACTATGGTTATGGTTATGTAAAAAGCCCGCAAATTGATCAAGTTTTGTTTTAATAGCAAAATGGGTAATTCTTGTAAATGGCTCTTTTTTAGGTAATAATTCCCACTCTTTTCCATTTTCAGTCTGAATTTCCATCTGCACCCTGGCTTTAAAGCAATTCTAGGACACTGTGGTGTGGTGATGTGCGGCACGATGTATGAGCTGCTGAAGTGTCAGCTGACTGACGTGTCGTCCCCCCTGCGCAGGAGCTGCCGCCGCCGGTGGTCATCCAGGAGGCCCACGCGCTGCTGTTCCTGGGAGACTCTGTCACCACGGACCACATCTCACCGGCCGGCAGCATCGCGCGCAACAGCCCGGCCGCTCGATACCTGGCCGCCAGGGGGTCAGTTAAACAGGGGACACGACGAACCGCTTCATTAGGGTCAGGGAGAACTGGGGTCAGGGAGACACGGGCCTCCAGGGGGTCAGCTTTACAGAAACATGGGTTTCCAGGGGGTCCGTTAAACAGGGGACATGGGGCGGAGGCCGGACATTCGGGAATACGCCAGTGGTGTTGAAAATTAATTAATGGTATGGCGTAAATGGCAGTAATTATCATCTAGATCAGCCTGACAATTTCGCTGATGCCACTTGATATCAACTACCGCCAACAACTGGCGACAGCCCGTCCAGCCCCCTCCCCCATCTGTGCCATCTCTGGTAGCACCTTCCCTGTCGGTTCCCGGGCCGCCGACTTTCAGCGTTTCGTCTGTGCTGGCTGCGCGTGTGACCCACCTCTCTGCGCCCCGCAGACTGTCGCCGCGAGAGTTCAACTCGTACGGCTCCCGGCGCGGCAACGACGCCGTGATGGCGCGCGGCACGTTCGCCAACATCCGGCTGGTGAACCGGCTGGTGGAGGGGTCGGGACCGCGCACCGTCCACATACCCTCCGGCGACACGATGGACGTGTTCGACGCGGCCGACCGCTACCGCCAGGAGGGCCGACCGCTCATAGTGCTGGCCGGGAAGGACTATGGATCGGGCAGCTCCCGGGACTGGGCGGCGAAGGGACCCTTCCTCATGGTGAGTATCGGACAAACTGGGTATTTTTGCAAAATTGTACATATCCTTGTATTTAGTCTGTGTAAACCAGCAAACAGGTGTTTGTTTGTCGGAAGATTTAGAAGACATCGGTATATCGTGGACTTATGCTACTTTCCGTCTTATCATGTTAAGCCGGCTGACCATATGGCCTCGTTAGCTTAATGTGAGCTCACAAATTACACCGTTGTGCAATTACTTTCATGTGAACAAGATGCCGGCATCATTAATCATGTGTATTATCGTGCAATGATGTTATGCTCTACGTTTCTTCAGAAGACGAGTGCGTACAAATATTGCGTGTTCGTGTCGCGCGTGCGACTCTAATGATGCCTGCCCCCGGCGTGTGTGGTGCACTCCCTCCGTCTTGGGAGGGCGCTCTGACGTGTTATGAGGGCGTTCTGCCGTGTCAGGAGGGTGTTTTGCCGTGTCAGGAGGGCGTTCTGCGTGTCAGGAGGCGTTAAGACTGGGGGGGGGGGGGGGGGGGGGGGGTGTTGGAGGGCGTTTGACTGTTTGGAGGGTCGTTTCTGACGTGTTATAAGGGGTGTTTTGACGTGTCAGGAGGGAGTTCTGGACGTGTCAGGAGGGCGTTTGAACGTGTCAGGAGGCGTTCACGTGTCAGGAGGCGGTATGCGTGTTATGTATGGCGTATGATTGTTGGGAGGGTGTTTTGGACGTGTTTATAAGGGGTGTTCGACGTGTCAGGGGAGCGTTCTGACGTGTCAGGAGGGGTTCTGACCGTGTCAGGAGGGCGTTCTGACGTGTCGGAGCCGTTCTGAGTGTCAGAGGCGTTCGGACGTGTCAGGAGGGCGTTCTGACGTGTAGGAGGGCGTTTATGACGTGTTATGTATGGCGTTATGACGTATAGGAGGGTGTTCTGCCCGTGTCGGATCACTGTATTGATCTGATTGAATCATTTCTTTTTGATTGAATCATTCTTATCTTACTGAATCTTCATGAATCGATACACATCCTTATAATAAAATGATTCATTGATTGAATCATTCATCACAAAGAAAATAGGGTGATGAATCATCATAGCAACAAAGAATCTTCTTTTTGGGGACAGCAGAAACTATAACAAGGATTAGCCCAGTCTAATATAGGGAATCAACTGAGTAAACACATGCAGATTACTTTCAGCACGTCTTCATTTGGTCTGTAAACACCCTCATTTCCGAATATATGCAGTGTTATTTGCACTTACGTGTATTGCGAATATTTGATTGAATATTCATAAATCATTCATTTGCATGAATCATTCATGATTATTCACGTAAGCTGTGAGTCACTGAATCGATTCACCAGTGGCAATGTTGAGTGATTGAATCATGATTGAATCATTCATGTTTGACGGTGAATCATGATTGAGTCATTCATTAAAATTTGAATCAATCACAAGTCTGGGACTCAGGAGGTCGTTCTGCCGTGTCAGGAGGGCGTTATGGCGTGTTAGGAGGGCGTTCTGACGTGTCAGGAGGGCGTTATGATGTGTCAGGAGGGCGTGACGTGTCATGAGGGCGTTATGATGTGTCAGGAGGGCGTTATGGCCGTGTTAGGAGGGCGTTCTGACGTGTCATGAGGGCGTTCCTCCGTGTAAGTAGGGCGTTCTGACGATGTCGTGTACTCTCGCAGGGCGTGCGGGCGGTGATTGCCGAGACGTACGAGCGGATCCACCGCAGTAACCTGGTGGGCATGGGCATCGTGCCGCTGCAGTACCAGTCTGGCCAGACGGCCGACTCGCTCGGTCTCACTGGACGGGAGGCGTTCACCATCCAGCTGCCTCCGTCCGACAAGCTGACGCCCGGCATGGAGATTCCTGTCACGGTGAGGAACGCCGGATAGGTCCAGACGGACAGCTGCAGATAGGCAGACAGGCAGACAGCCATACAGCCATACAGCCAGACAGCCAGACAGCCAGACAGCCACGGTGGAAACACGGAAACAGGTGTTACCACCGTGTGTCTTGTGGCGCCAGGAGTGGCAGCAGGCGGTGAACAGGCCAAGTGCCAAGCATCGAATCTTGGGCCCTGCTCGACGTGCCGCAAGCGCAAGCGTCATAGCTCCTATGTAACGTTCTGCCCAACGTGGGCCGATCGTTGCATAGGGGCTATGGAGCTTGCGCTTGCGCTTTTGACACAGCGATCAGGGCCTTGTATTATGTCGTGTCGTGTTCAGACCTGTCGTGTCGTGTTGTGTCGTGCTGCGTTGTGCCTTGTTCCTGCCGTCGAGTGTTCGGGACCGTCGCTTGACTAGCCACCCGTTCCGCAGACGGGAGACGGGAAGACGTTCTACGTGGTGCTGCGGTTCGACACAGAGGTGGAGCTCACCTACCACCGGCACGGCGGCATCCTCAACTACATGGTGCGCAAGATGGTCTAATTGATGACGTCATTGGCCCGACCGGTATACTGCCGCTGTTGGGGTGATATCTGATGACGCCCGCCTGATGCACACAGCCAACGACATGCAATTATAGCAGCCAGTAGATTCTTGCTGGGGGCGACCGAGGGAAGAAGTGTATGGGGATGCAGTAGGTACAGTAGATACAGGGATAAGTGTATGGTGTTGGTTCGGTGTCTTTTTGCACCGCCGGTGTTCGTTTTTTCGGTGACTGGAACCCGACTCCTCTTGTTGAGAACTTGTTGAGAACTACGTACCGAAATGGAAACTATATTGATTCAGTTTTTACGTGTTTTGAGGTTAGAAACTGCTTTGATACGTTGGGGTAGCAATGATGGCTCATGTTGGTTAGATTAGGTTGGTATCGGTTGGCCATGGCGACGCCATGGCACTTGGATTACCGCTTGATATATCTTATTGGAGAACGAAGTTGGATTTTACTTGGGACCATTGCGACGACTCTTCCAGTGGGTTGAGCAGTCATCTGCAACAAAAATATACATACGAAGACTGGCAATCGGCATCTCTTTTCTCGTCAGACAGGCTACATTGTGAGATACCGTTTCGTGAGCTATCCTATCAATATGCAATGATGTATGCTCTCAACAGGCTAAGAGTAGGCGTGTGGAACTGGGAAGGCCTATGACAAATGTGCTGAGATATAAAAGATGTTCGACGATACTTGAACATGTTTGATGTTTGTATCAATCGACGCAACTCCTCTTCAATATCGGTCGACATATTTGCAAGGACAGCTGAGCGTACGCATGTNCATTTTGACAAAAAATGACCCCCAAACCGACGGCTGGATCCACCAGTGTCCGTCCCCTCCACTCAAAATGTCGTGGTGACGCCCCTGGACAGAGAGTGCATAGTGTTCTAAGGAGCGCCTTGTATTTATAATGCTGATAGAGGTGCTGAGTGGTCTGAGTCTGAGGGACGCCCTGTAATCCTGAGAGGACGCGGATAGTCTAACGGGAGCCCTGTAATCATGTCAGGGATGCCTGAGTGGTCTGAGGGGCACCCTGTTTTCCTGAAAAGAACGCTTTGCAGTCAGGGTAGGGGCACCTAAGAGGCGCCCTGTAATCCTGACAGGGGCGCTAAGTGGTCTAACGGGCGGCTTGTAATTCTGACAGGGGCGCTAAGTGGTCTGAGGGGCGCCTTGTAATCCTGAAAAGGGCACTATGTGGCCTGTCGTGCGCCCTGCACATCTGACAGACGCTAAGTGGTCTGAGGGACGCCCTGTAAGCCTGACAGGGGCGCTGAGCTGTCTGTGGGGCGCCCTGTGCTCCTGACAGGGGCGCTGAGAAGGCTTAAGAGCGCCGTGTAATCCTGACAGAGACGCTGAGTGACCTGAGAGGCACCCTGTAATCCTGATGGGGCGCTTAGTCATAGGTGTCGCAAGTGGTGTTGCAGGGGTGGCAGCTGCCACACCAACTTTCCGGTCGTCCATATATACTCGGTCTCCGAAATGCAAGCAAATATATGTACGAACGGACTTGTAGATGACATGGTAGCCTTGGATTCTGACGGGAATACATTTATTTACGTAATTTATTAATATTTTCGTTTTGTCTAAAACGCGATAATGACCATATAGAACACATTGTTGAAGGTCATTAGTCAGTCATTTTTGACGATATCAAATTTGCTACACATATTGGTACACATATTAACCGAACACGTTTCAATCACATATACTTCCGGAATTTTCGGGCACTTACAAAAAAAATGTAACAAAGAATAGGTACACATTGTCCTTTGGATTTATCAAAATTTTGGATTTCAATGAAACTCCGAAAAACTTTGAGATAGCATAACTAAGTTTGGTAGCTTGAGTTCATTATCAGTCATTTGATATATGACAATTGTATTTATCTTTAAATGTATCTTTGATAAATCGGTTATCTATGTTTTTGCTTAGTTTTATCAACAGCCATCAGCCACTTTCGCCGAAATCTGAAATTATGGTTTACTGTGCATGTTTGTCCATTGCTTATGCACCCCCAATTAGAAAGGCTACGAGGTGAAATGTTTTTATATAGTTAGGTATAATATATATATAGGTTTATTAGTAGATTGCAGAACGACAAAACAGGGGCTTTTAACGCAAAATATTTTTTGCAGGAATACTGCACAGGGATGATGGAATTTCACAGTGAATAAAATCATTACTATCATATCATTAATACATATATATATAAGTTTTCCGAAGTGCCAGACAATCTCCAGCTACAAATTGTTAAGGGTGGCAAGGAACATCATTGAAATCTTTGAAGGTATTGCGCATGGAATTTAAGGTATTGCCATATGAAAAAGACGACATTTTGCAGACTTTTGTCCGAACTTTTCTGATTCATCAATACATTGTATTTGTTATGACATAAATGACAAAGTTTCTTGCCGTTCGGAAACGTATTAGTCGTTAAATAGGCCAGTTTATGTCAAAATGTTCAGTGAATCTACCTCGGAACAAAGGCATCTGTCCGTTTGTATTGGGGAATAATACTTTCGCCAACTTTTAAACACTCATTTACAACCTAAATTCCCTTAATAACAACTTAATACAAAGAACAACCTTTTCACCCTCAGCTCCAACTCTTCTGCCCTCATTTCAAACTTTGTGTTGTTGTGGTGTTAGCGCTACGAGCATCGAGCAATGATGACGTCACTAGTGTCTCATGGCAAAGTTTAGTTGAACCA
The DNA here is from genome assembly GCA_014673585.1 of Semibalanus balanoides. Taxonomy (NCBI): domain Eukaryota; kingdom Metazoa; phylum Arthropoda; class Thecostraca; order Balanomorpha; family Balanidae; genus Semibalanus; species Semibalanus balanoides. The sequence goes on from VOPJ01002570.1 coordinate 12,655, forward strand.
ATCTCCACCCAGGGTTAGGTTTGAGTCTCCATCAACAGCGATATATTATAAAGGTTAGGTAAGGTTCGATTAGGATTTAGGATCCATCCAGAAGGTCTCAGACGAGATTTGTGGACGAAGAATTGCGGATGAATATTTTGACATGCACCAGTGACGTCATCAAACCAACTGCACCGCCCGGCCTTGCATTGCTTATAGACGGTGAAAGGTGTTATATGAGGGGTTTTAAGTGAGGAATGAGGGCCTTTAAGTAAGAAGTAAGGGAATTTATGTTAGATTATATAAGAAGTTGTAAATGAGGTTGTTTTAGGCTCGAGCATGGTGTGTCAAACGCGGTCTTAGCGATCGGCGGCCGGCCGCCCCGCGCGCACGAGACCTGCGGCCCATTGAAGTGGTAAGTGTCGCACATCGTGTAGGTTCTTTCAGTTCGGAGTTGTAGCCTTACAGTTTTGTATATATGAAAATTCGTGGTGGAGACTAACAACCGTAATATTGTAGGTCAGAGTCTCAAATGGTTGGTTCGCGACCGGTTGTTTGTAGTGACCTGTTGGGATGCTTTAAAGTTGATTTAATGTACAATTTTGGTAAAACATATTAATCGTTTTTCTACCAAAATGGTCATGACGATGACGTGTACTAAAACGATATATGACATGTATGTACCAAAGATGCATTCATTTTCAGTGTAAGATATCTCGGAGCGAGGCAAGATGTTATAATTGGAATGCAGGCATTAAGGACGCGTCTTTATCGGCCGCGCCAAATTTAGGAGTTTCACTATCTTCATCGCTTGTCAAGTGATCGCGAGACTCATGATGACTCCGTGGGACTGTGTGTGTCATTTACGCCCCAGACGGGTACCTATTCCACGGAGCACGCTGCCACGCGATAATAACTAACGATTCCGCAATGAAATCGGAAGAGAGGTTGTAGGGTGCGCAATGGTTACGGATTTTCAGTCTCCTGCGATGGAAATGGCGCGCGACACTCAACTCCAAAACGACGATTTCAGTCAATGATAAGATCTAGTCGCACTCTCGCTCAACTAAGTCACAGATGATATACACGCCATCATCAATATCAGAAGAGTAGAAAAGACATCTTAACGCACACGCACAGCCTTACTGCATATCTCTAAGTTAATATCGCCTACACAAAAAAAAAGCTGCACCAAGTTGGACGAAGAATAGATTACACAAAACGCACACATACACACACACACACAACACACACACACACAGCACATCTCCGCAGTGTCAGATCTGCGGCGGCCTCACCGCGCGTCACGAGCGGAAGATAGTCACCTACAGCTAACACGCCCGTCTGGCAGCTCGTCGGACTATGAGAATCAGCAGCGTTTGGCACGGCCGCTTGGCAGTGCGGGGCTGCGGCACGCGGCGAAACGGACCATCTCCTGACGCTGTGTGGTCTTCGGCCAGCGCTGGTCTCGTCTGGCCGCCCGCCCACATGGGTACAACACACACAGACGTCTTTCCGGCTACACGCATTACATGGCAGGGCAGGGCAGTGGACAGTGACAATATTCGGCACCAGGCCGGCACGCAGCAGGTGGCCGGCGCTGTCCGCAGCAGGTGGCCGGCGCTGTCCGCAGCCAGTGACGGGCAGCAGCGCAGTGATCCGCACGGTACAGACGGCGGCAACGCCCGGGCCGCACGTCAAGTTCCCGATCCAGCCGCCTTCAGGTCACCCCTCTCAGCAGGGGAAGCAGCGGGACGCCCCCGCTCCCTGTCCTCCTCTCGGACTCGGAGCAGACCCGGCGGCGGCCACGTCACCGCCACTCGAGTGCCGTGACGCCGTGTCGGACGCGCCTCTCAGGTGCCGCGACAGGTCACGGGTCGGAGGTGGTCTGTAGTCCGGTTGACGCGTCGCAGGGTGGACAGCACCTTATCCCGGTAGTAGGACTCCTTGTACAAAGGCAGGGACGTCCGAGCGGCAGAGAAGCGTTGAGGTCGCACCGACCTCCACCGTGGTCTGACCCGGTGGACACGGCTTGCACGCTGCCCTGAGGTCACAGAAGGTCACGAAGGGTCACGGAGAGTCACAGAGGGTCACGGTAGGTCACAGCAGGGCACAAAGAGCGTGACGGCATGTCAGTGAGTCACGGCATGCCAGAGGGTCACGGCAGGTCATATAAGGTCACAGAGGATCGCAACAGGTGATAAAGGGCAGTACCAGGTCATGGAACATCGCATCACATCAGGGGGCAATGTTACGACTGCTGCCCAATGTTCGGTCAGTCAATAAAGTCCACATATGTCTAAGGGTCTGTTGACAAATCACTTGAAATCAGTAAATAAAGTAAATAAATAAAGCACTTGACAATCCAGAACTGGACACGAACTCTGCTCAGGTGAAGCGCATGGGTCACTTACTGAGCAAATTCCTCCTGGTAGGTGGCGGTTGGACAGTGTACGCAGGGCTTGGTGTCTCCTTCACCATGCATCCCGGGGGGACATGCCACTGCAACAGGGAGCGACAGTCAGGGACATGCCACTACAATAGAGAGCGACAGTCAGGGACATGCACTGCAACAGAGAGCGACTAGTTCAGCGACATGCCACTGGCAACAGGGAGCGACAGTCAGGACAATGCCACTGTACGGGAGCGACAGTCAGGGAATAGCCACTGCCACAGGGAGCGACAGTCAGGGACATGGCACTGCACAGGGGGAACGCAGTCAGGGACAATGCCACTGCAACAGGGGCGTACAGTTCAGGGAACCATGCCACTTGCAACATCCAGCATTGCTCAGTCTTTCACTCAACAGACAAACAACATATAGCTTGGGCCACCAGTGATAGGCATACAGACATACCCTACCCAGTACCCATGCAACCGTATCAATGGGAACGACCGAAACGAAAGATAAGACAACTGAAAAATTCCGTTGCTTGGTCATCACCATATATAGTATATACCCTACGACGTATGATATTTCGGCACCGCGGCTGCACTTACCGCATACATCCGTAAAGGCTTGCCGTCTTTCGAAGCCGGGCAGACAACTAGCTGTCTTTGTGGTAACATAAGCTGAGAAAGACATTCAGAAAACACGTCAATAATCGGCACTGAGTGCATAGAGCGATAATGAAGTCGGACCATGACAATTCTCGGATAACGGCATGACACGTTGTTAATCAGCGATCAATGGTTCGAAACTGCTTAAGTCACATTTATATATGCAGTAGTTACAAATTGAAACACCATTGAACTCTAAATATGGTGTTTATTTTACTTAAAGATATTATTTCAAACATTTCAATAATTATTTGAAACAGGCTTTCAAAAACCGGAAATTTGCCTTTATAAATCTACCTATTCTTGAAAGCCACAATTATGCTACAAAAGGACTCACGCACTGAAAAGGTTCGTTACCAAATCCAGATAATATCGATCCCTGCCCCCATCTGCCCGACCCCTGCCTCCCACCCCCACCCCCATATCCCCCCCCCGAGCGCGGCGGGGCGCAGCGTACTCACGTGCACAGACGGGGAACTCGTCTCTGGGCGACCAGGAGTGACCGAAGCCGCACATGAAAATGGCGGAGTCGGGCGGTGTAAAGAAGCGCCGTCCAGACCAGCAGGAGGGCTGGCACAGTCGGCCACCGAACCAGGCCATACAGGTGACGTCACCGCCCGGCAGCAGAGGCGCCGCGCAGTCGCCGCCTGCCCCGCGACAGCCATGCAGCCCAGCCGCCTCAGACACACAGCCACAGCCACAGCCACAGCCACAGCCACAGCCACACACAGAGCAGAGAGAGAGAAGCAGGCAGAGGGGCGCGCCACAGACGCAAAGCGGCGCAGCGAGCGGCAGCAGCGGCAAAGGTGCGCGCGGGGGGGGGCAGTCGAAAGTGGGGGGGGCACGGGAAGTGTGCGGGGTGGTCGAGCTGGTGCTTTATCAGCTTAGATTTGTAGCACAGTGAAGGCAGAGGACATGAAATGTGCCTAACGTTTTTTTTTTCGAAACTGGCAGCTTGCTGAATATTGTATATGTAAACCAAAAAGTTGCCGTTTTTTGCTGCCGTTAAACCTCGCTGATTGCTGCCGCGCTGAACACAAAAATAATCAAACAGACACAAAAGGTGGTAATAACATAAAAAGCTACACAAAACAATACCATAGAAACCACTGACTTATGGATGGCCAATCACCACTTAATTACCCTACAGTCTACAGACAAACACACACATAGCCTGGGCAAAACAGCACGAGCAGTTCGGCCATTGCAGTGGGCGGGTAACGCTGCGTGCTATGACCTCTGTGTCGGGCCTATCAAAAAGCAACATGGAAAAGCCAGTTTAAGTAAAGCGTGGTATGAAACGGAGCCAGCGAGTCTGCCGTTCCGCCGCTGGAAAAACACAGACCAGAGGTCACAGGTCGCCGGTCACCGGTCACAGGTCACAGGTCACAGGTCACAGGTCACCAGCTACGCCCTCACCATGCAGTCTGTTAACCCGCCACCAGTTCTCAGGCCGGCCAGGCAGGCAGCACGCGTGTCTACACTAAACTAGCCGACTACGCTGCAGCGATGGAGCTAGCTAGCGGCATCTGAGTGAAGACCCAGCGAGACCAGCGTGTAGGTGGCAGCACCAGAGATAAGAACTAGTGTGAGAACTAGAGAACTAGAGATGTCGCTAGTGTGCAGATGCGGCGGCGGTGGGCGGTGACGTAGACACCCGACCATGCCCTGGTTCTACATGTGCGGGCATGACTAGTGCAGCCATTCAAATAACTAACTACATATTCCGAGACTAGCTCGAAAGGTGTCTGTATAATTATTTGCGAATACTGGTGCTTGTGGCTTCGCCACAGAGTGATTAAATATAACAATTTTAATGATTGTAATTTTAATTGGTTATTCCATACAACATCGAATAAAGACATCGAACTCCAAACTATGGAGACGTTGCTGATTGAAACTCTGATGTCGAAGCCAGTAGTCCATATGCAATCGCTCTAAATATATATTTTTTTATGTTTTCGGCAGTGTGCCGATGCTACATTTTTTCACTGTCCATTCTAAAGCGAAGTAATTATACCTAAAAACGTTAAGTAATGTACTCTATAACTACTTCTACGCAATGAACTGCTGCGTGCAATCTACTACGCATTCTCGACTTATCAAACCCCAACTATCAATGTGCAGCGGTGCGAAGGGACCTGTGACACAAACTGACGACGATAAATGTAAACTAACAGAACACAACAACAAAAACTCGGAAATTCCACTGCGCCGGTCCCCGTCTACCGACAGACCCTGCTACCGTTACTGGAGGGGCCCCATACCCACAGCAGACCCTGGGGCTGGGGACCGGCTGGCCCGCTGTGGGCCCGCTGTGGGCCCGCTCTAGGCCCGCTATGGGCCCACTGTCAGTCGGCCTCCGGTGCTTCACTCACGGGTGACGTTGATCGTGAAGGAGCAGTTGGCCCGGTTACGCGCCTTGTCCAGCGCGATGTAGAATGCCCGGTGCTTTCCCGCCCGCAGCCGAGTGTTGGGTCGCTGTGGCAGACAGACAGACAGACAGACACGGTGGCTGGTGAGCGGGAAACAGAGCAGTAACGCGGCATGGATGTCAGCAGTCAGATCTGTCAGCGCGCCACCAACTCTAGCTCCCTTCAGCCTTAAGCAGCGTTTACTGGGCAGCGGTAAACAGCGATACTCGCGAAGTCGTGTCATTCCAAAGCATTCGTAGTTACCCAATAAGAAGTAAGCTAACAAAGCAAGAAACAGACATATAGGTATATCCCATCATCCCTATGTATCCACTTAAATCCCGTGAGTAAACTATCATATATTCACCAAAGTTATTGTGTAAATTATAACATGTTTCAGTCAATAGGCAACGCTGCGTTTATACTTTATGTTGGAACATTCTAAAACGGACAATTTGACACATGAAAAAGGGTTTCACTTTGTTTTAGATGAAGCATAATTAAAAAGTTCCCTTCAGCCTCGTCCCCACTGGACGACTCACCAGCGACTGCCACGTGTTGACTACACCGACGTTATCGGTGAAGATGGGCTCGTCCCAGGTGACCTGGGTGTCCTCCTCGCCTTCCTTCAGTACCACATCCAGCGAGCGGGGACAGCCGCGCACTCGCGGCCGTTCAGTGTCTGACGGGACAACAGACACAGCGCAACAACTCAGGGCGCAGTTAGATGGCCAATTGAATTGTCTCCGTGATTTCCTCCTCACCACATTTGTACATTTTGTGAGCCCCCACCCCAGTGCCCAGCCAGTCTGAGAGCGTCACGGTCAGCTTACCGGCGATCTTGACGCTGAAGGAGCACTTGGCGGGCGCGTTGGTGATGGGTGAGTGGGTGACGAAGGTGATGCGGTGCTGGCCAGCCGGCAGCTCCGCCTGCAGTCGCCGGCCCTGACTGCGGATCGGCTCCCCGTCCACGTACCTGTAACGACAGCGTGCCACGTACACAACGGATGTAGGCGACAGCGTGCCACGTGCAGAGTGGATATAGGCGCCACATATACAGTGGATAGACGACAGCGTGCCACGTAGACAGTGGATAGGCGACAACGTGCCACCTACACAGTGGATGGGCGACAGCGTGCCACTTACAGAGTGGATAGACGACAGCGTGCCACGTAGACAGTGGATAGGCGACAACGTGTCACGTGCACAGTGGTTAGGCGACAGCGTGTCACATGCAAAATGTAAAGTCGCGTCACGGTGCAAAATGTACCTACATAATTTGTCCGTTTTTCTCTCGCTGACCGCTGTCATCACATTTAGCAAAGAGTTTAAAATTTCAAATATAAAATGATCAGACTAGTGTAACACAACATAACACAAGTTGTGTTACAGTGTGCGTGCTGTTATATACTAGAAACCACTGTTGTACGCCAAAGGAAACGGCACCAACGTCTACTTATATTCCTGTCCCTAGATGGCACTAGTAGTAAGCGCCTGAAGCTATGCTGTACCGCATAGCTTGAAGCCGATAACTGCAGAGTGCAGGTGGCGCAATAGCTATGGGAGCGGTAACGAATCATATAGCTATCAAAAGTGGTTTACCATACACTTGGCGCTGGTAATCACTGAAGTACAATGTTGAAGCTATATATATGACATAAAGCGCGCAGTGAGGCCAACAACGTAAAAAGCAAAGCAACACTTCGTTGCCCTAACCAATGTCACGACATTAATGGTAGCTGAGTGTAAATACTGATCAATGATACATCATACAACAATGCAATTTGTAATAGGTTCGATAAAAGTGTAGGCCGAAAAACCACTGTTTTATAATTGTCATGCATTTCGCAGTCTCATAAAATTAATAGAAAACAAAGAAGTAGGCTAAATGAAGAAAAAATGCACAGTATGGCGACAGGGGAAAAATAGAGAAATTTGCATAGACCATTATTTAAAATAATGAAAATGCATCATGCATTTCCATACAAGCCACTTATCGACTAGGAGTCTGTCTTAGAGACTTTAAGAACCTAGATATATCGGTACGACAAATGCCGCCCAGCCACACCTCCTAACACCTACTGCTGCAGAGCCGGCTGGAGCTCTCCGGCAGGGACTCACAGTCGGGTGTGGAGGCTGTTGCGTGGCCGAGGGAAGCGCACCAGGCTAGAGTTTCTGCCAGGCTTCAGATCCACGCGCTGGTCGTCAGGGCAGGTGATGAGAGGCTCGCCGCCAGCAGTCCGAGGGCCCGGGCTCTCCAGTCCCGGCCGAGGCCGGGGCCGCCGGGACTGAGGCCGGGGCCGGGACTCAGGCCGTGGGCGGGGCTCAGGCCGTGGGCGGGGCAGCGGGGTCGCCGGGCGACGCGGGGACAGTGTGACCAGACGCGGCCGGCCAGTGGTGGGCAGAAGTCGCCTCCAGCTGCCGTCACTGCTGCTGCGGCTGCTGGTGACGGTGGTGCTGGTGCTGGTGACGCTGGTGCTGGCGGTGACACGGCGTGGCGTCACCGGCTCGGTCGGCGGCCGACGGCTGGTGCTGGTGACCCGGCGTGGTGTCGCGGTGGTGCCCACACGTCTGGTGTTACCATCGGTAACAGGTAACGGCGGGCTCGCGGCTGTCGTCCTCGGCGGCAGAGATGACGGCACACCTAGGCGACCATAAACAACTATAATTTGTGTATGGGGCTTCATGTTGGAGCAGGCGACATCGTGCTTAAGTCCTTTTTTGGCACTGACTTTCATATCTGCATTTCGTATATATAATTAGTATGTATTATTGATCGTAATGAAACAGACGACAGCGAAATAGCTAGTTATCAGCTCTGGTTATCGGTTTCTCTCCCCCGTGTAACCCCACGTCAGCCGACACCACCCTCCCCCGATCCTCGCTCGTTCATCTCACCTGTAGCTTGTCTGGCGCGGTTCCGTTTGACTGCCGCTCCGGGCACACAGCGCGGCTCTTGGCGACCCTCGAACGTCCAGCTGAGGTCTGTCTGGCAGGTGAGCCGTCGCCGGCCGCGTACTCTGAAGCCCGGCTGGCAGACGATATAGCAGCGGCGGCCGGGCCGTGTGTCGCCACGCAGACAGCGGCGCGGCCGCAGCGTGGCGTGAGGCGGCGGCGCAATCGCGGAGCACATACCCGCCGGCGCCGCCACTGTCGGTGGGGGAGGGGAGGGGAGGGGGAGGTCAGAGGGGGCCTAAGAGCTGGCAATGAGTCACGACAGCGGAATAAGAGGCAGAGAAGTCAGTTAGCAATAACCTGAAGGGAAATAATGTCATTCCATAGACGTTAGGTATTGGCCACGTGCGGCAAATACCTAACCACAGATGAATTAAGACAGTCGTGAGGAGTTCAACAGAAGAAAAGAAACATAGCACGGCAAACACAGCCATCTTCAGTCGTTCCCCTACCTGTGGGCGGCCTGCGGCTGGGTTTCGGCTGTTTGGGTTTGGGTTTGCGCTGTTCTCGGCGGCACCTGGCGGCGGCGCCGTGCCACTGTCCGTCCTGGTGGCAGGTGGCCACACCATCACCGTCGAGCCGGCGACCGCGGCGGCAGCGCACCTGACAGCGCGTCTCCTTCGGGAAGCCGACGCCGCTCTCCAGTGGTGCGTCACAGATGAAGTCGCTGTGGGGCGGGGCCGTCGGTGGCCGACACCAGCCCTCCGTCACCGCTGAAACGCGAACCGAAACACTACGTCACTCAACACGAACACCCGATACTCCCACTGCAGCAGGTGTGTGACGCATTTGTAAACGACCGTCAGACAGACGAGCAGCACCACGTCATTGCTGAAATGTGAATATAAACTTGATAAAAAATCCGCCTAGGTGGAAAGTCAAACAACTCCAGCGTTCGATAAATATTTCAACCCAAGTTCCAAACTCCTTCCCAGTGTCGCTATTACTCCTAGAACGCCTGGTGAGGTAGGTAGTAAGCATGTGCAGTGGTGTTAAGAGGATCACTGATGTGAGCTGAGCAGCTGCCATCAGAACGCGCTGGGTACTGACGTGAACAGGAGCGGCCGTCCTCTCCCAGTCGGAAGCGGTCGCTGCAGACACATCTGTAGCTGCCCTCTGTGTTATAGCAGTCGTGCGTGCAGCCACCGTTCTCGTAGGCGCACTCATTGACGTCACGGCACTGCGTCGGGTTCCTGGCGAACACGCGCTCCCGTCAATTCCTCAGGCTCAGTTGGTCAGTTCAGTACACTCCGGTAATGGTCCGATTGCTGGTCTCGATGACATGTCACGGCTAGGTATTGTGTAGTTAGGGTTCATCATGAAAATACTGATGCATTTTTTCCAAACTCTTTTTGTTAAGTAAGATCAATCGCAAACATTGGACATCTACATTCACGTTTTCCCTTATCAACCACCGACATAACTTCTGTCTCTGATGTTACAATCGCTTTCAAGAGCTGCTGAGCATTCTCGAACTTCTACCCACTTCCATCCCACCTGCTGGCCCTGTTCTGCAGGGCCTCCCAGCCCACCTGCTGCTGGTGTGCTGCCCCGAGTCTGACCCAGCACCTCACCTCCAGTGCGGACGGTAGCCGGCGCGGCAGCGGCACCGGAACGTGCCCGGCTTGTTGACACACTCGTGCTGGCAGCCGCCGTTGTCGTCTGCACACTCGTCCCTGTCGCGGCACGAGCGGCCGTCCTCGTCCAGCTGGAAGCCGGCGAGGCAGACACAGTGGAACGACCCGGCCGTGTTCTCGCAGCTCTGCTGACAGCCGCCGTTCTGCTGCAGACACTCGTCGATGTCGACGCAGGTCTTCTCGTCGCGTCCGAGCTGGAAGCCCCCCGGACAGGAGCACTGCGCGCGGCCGTCCTGTGAGACGCAGTCGTGCGAGCAGCCGCCGTTCTGTGCAGCGCAGGCGTCCTGCGCGCGACACGTGCGGCCGTCGGCCAGCAGCCGGTGGCCGGGCCGACAGACGCACGTCCTGCTGCCTGCGATGTTGACACAGACGTGACTGCAGCCGCCGTTGTTCTGCCGACACTCGTTGATGTCCGTGCAGGAGGTGTTGTCGGCCGCCAGGCGGAAGCCGTCGCGGCAGCCGCACCGGTAGGAGCCCGCCAGGTTGACGCACAGCTGGGCGCACATCATACCGGGAGCCTCGCGACACTCATCTACGTCCAGACAGGTGAGCTGGTCCCGGCCGAGCTTCAGACCTGGCGGGCACAGGCACTGGGCGCGCCCCACCACGCTCAGGCAGATGTGCGAACAGTTGCCGTTGCGGTCGGCGCAGTGGTCGACGGCGACGCAGGCGCGGCCGCCCGCCTGCAGCCGGTAGCCGGGCCGGCAGGCGCACTCGAACGAGCCGGGCGTGTTGCGGCAGAGGTGGTGGCAGCCGCCGCGGCGCCGCGCGCACTCGTCCACGTCGCGGCAGGAGCGGCCGTCCAGCTGCAGGGTGAAGCCGTCACGACAGCGGCAGGCGGCGCGGCCGGCCCGCTCCTCACACAGCTGCTCACAGCCGCCGTTGGCAGCGGCGCACGGCTCGGCCGCGCGGCACGTGCTGTTGTCCGGCTGCAGCAGCTGGCCCGGCGGACAGGCGCAGTGGTGGCCGCCCTCCGTGTTGAAGCAGAGCTCAGCGCAGCCGCCGTTCTGCGCGCGGCACTCGTCGACGTCCTGACAGGTGCGTCTGTCGCGACCGAGAACCCAGCCGGCGGGACAGCGGCACACCAGGCCGCCGTACAGGTCCGTGCAGATGTGAGAGCAGCCACCGTTCAGCTCCAGACACTGGTCAAAGTCGGTACAGGTGCGGTTGTCGCGCTCCAGCTTCAGACCGGTCGGACACTCACACTCGAACGCTCCCGGCGCGTTGCGGCACCGATGCGAGCAGCCGTGCACGTTCTCGGCGCACTCGTCCAGGTCGATACAGGTGAGGCCGTCTTCCCGCAGTCGGTACCCCACAGGACACTCGCAGACGTAGCTACTGTCCGTGTTACGGCAGCGGTGCGAGCAGCCGCCGTTGTTGTCGGCGCACTCGTCGATGTCCTGGCAGGTGCGCAGGTCGACTCCCAGCCGCATGCCGTCCGGGCAGAGGCAGCGGTGCTCGCCCGGCTCGTTCTCGCAGTCGTGGGAGCAGCCGCCGTTGCGCGAGGCGCACTCGTCCTCGTCGCGGCAGGTTGTGCCGTCCTCGGCGAGCATGAAGCCGCGTCGGCACACGCAGCGCCGGCTGCCCTCCAGGTTGACGCAGTCGTGCTCGCAGCCGCCGTTGTCAGCCTCGCACTCGTCGACATCGTCACAGGATTGGCCGTCCTGGTCCAGCAGGAAGCCGATGCGGCAGCCGCAGCGGAAGCTGCCCTCCATGTTGACACACAGCTGATCGCAGCCGCCGTTGCTGACGGAGCACTCGTCCAGGTCCTGGCAGGTACGGTTGTCGGCCGCCAGGTCCAGGCCCTGCGGACACGAGCACAGCACGCCGCCCTCCAGATTGATGCAGATGTGCGAGCAGCCGTACGCGTCCTGGAAGCACTCGTCGCGGTCGGCACAGGTGCGGTTGTCAGGCCTCAGCCGGAACCCGGGCCGACACAGGCAGCGGTGACCCCCCGGCTCGTTAACACACTCGTCCGAGCAGCCGCCGTTGCCACGCGCGCACTCGTCGACATCACGGCAGCTGACGCCGTCCTCTGCCAGCTGGAAGCCCTCCCGGCAGCTGCAGACACGACTGCCAGCCGTGTTCTGACAGAGGTGCTGACAGCCGCCGCGCAGCCCGTCCGCACACTCGTCCACATCCGGACAGCTGACGCCGTCAGCGGCCAGCAGGAAGCCGGGCCGGCAGCTGCACAGGGCGCCGCCGGCCACATTCTCACAGATGTGCTCACAGCCGGCCCGGCCGTCCAGGCACTCGTCCATGTCAGAGCAGGTGCGGTTGTCGCGCTCCAGGACGAACCCAGTGGGACAGAGGCAGCGGAACCCGCCGGCCGTGTTCTCACAGTCGTCAGAGCAGCCGTCCAGCTCCTCAGCACACTCGTCTATGTCGACACAGGAGCTGCCATCCTCGGAGAGACGGTGGCCCGGCTCACACGAGCACTGGTAGCTGCCGTCAGTGTTGGTGCACTGGTGCTCGCACGTGCTGGCGTAGCTGCACTCGTCGCGGTCCACACAGTACTTCAGCTGGGGCCCAGCCAGCTCGTAGCCCTCGGGGCAGGAGCAGGCCGACGAGCCCTCCAGGTTGATACAGATGTGGCTGCAGCCGCCGTTATCGACGAAGCACTCGTCGATGTCGACGCAGGTCCTGTCGTCGGCCTGGAGCTGCATGCCCTCGGGGCAGAGGCAGACGAACGAGCCCTGGAGGTTTTCACAGTCGTGTGAGCAGGTGGCGCCACCGTCGCCGCACTCGTCCCGGTCCCGGCAGGTGGCGCCGTCCTCGGCCAGCTCCAGACCAGCCGGACACGAGCAGCGGTAGCTGCCCTGGGTGTTGGCACAGTGGTGGGAGCAGCCATGCTCTCCCTCGCACTCGTTTACATCACGGCAGGTGCGCTGGTCAGCGGCGAGACTCAGACCCACCGGACAGCCGCACTGGAACGAGCCCTCCGTGTTGACGCACTGGTGCGAGCAGCCGGCCTCCTCCGTACACTCGTCAACGTCGCGGCAGCGGTGCAGGCCGTCCAGCCGGTACCCCTCGGGACAGAGGCAGCTGTAGCCGCCGTCCGTGTTTCGGCACTCGTCCGAGCAGTCGTCCAGTCGCTCAGCGCACTCGTCCACGTCCCGGCAGGTGGCGCCGTCATCGTCCAGTCGCAGACCGGCCGGACACCGGCACTCGAACGAGCCGTCCGAGTTCAGACACTGGTGCGAGCAGCCGCCGCCGTCGGTCAGACACTCGTCCACGTCACGGCACGTCTTCCCGCCGACGTCCAGCGCACGGCCGGGCCTGCAGGCGCAGATGGCGCCACCGGGCACGTTGGAGCAGATGTCGCTGCAGCCGCCGTTGGAGACGCCGCACTCGTTGAGGTCCTCGCAGGTGTCGCCGTCGGTGGACAGCTGGTAGCCGTCGAAGCAGCGGCAGAGGTGGTCGCCGGCAGTGTTCTCACACTCGTGGTCGCACTGGTGCAGCTGCTCGGCGCACTCGTCGACGTCGGTGCAGGTGAAGCCGTCGGGGGAGAGGCGGTAGCCGGTCCAGCAGCCGCACTGCGCCCGGCCGCCCCCCGCCGCCGCCGAGCACGTGTGCTGACAGCCGCCGTTGTTCTCGCGGCACGGGTCGGTCGAGCGACACGTGCGCTGGTCGGCGGACAGCGCCTCGTTCGGCGGACAGGAGCACGAGAACGATCCAGGCTCGTTCACACATACAGACGAACAGTAGCCGTTGTTCTGCGTACACTCGTCGATATCTGAAACGGACATGTTTCGTTTGAGTAACTAAATTAAGTAATGTTATTGGTTTGAGTAACTAATTAAGTAAATTAATGTCATTAGGTTTAACTACAATAGCCAACCCATTCCCTTTTATAGGATGCATTGCATACAGAGGCCTTTTTCGTTTGAAGAGAAACGACATGAGATTCAAGCCGACAGCGACATCCAAAATTATTCTTACTATGGATATAAAAGCGCGCCCCTAAACCCTAAAATATCACCGCTACTAAAGATAGAAAGTTCTTGTTTATCTTTCAAACAGCCAGAGCACAAAATGGAGAACAAGTTGTATTTCAAATTTACAGGACATTATAAATTTCGACAGTTACTGGCTACAAGTTCGCTCACCATTGCACGTTTTCCCGACGTCCGTGTCGAGGGTGAAGCCGAACGGACAGGTACAGTATGCGGACCCGTCCAGGTTCTCGCAGCCGTGGGAGCAGCCGAACCCTGTCTCACACTCGTCCACATCTGTCGGAGTCGGCGGAGGTCAGAGAGGAGGGAGTCAGCACAGGTCAGAGAGGTGTGGTGGCAGTCCGATCATGGTGCATCACATGGAACTTAGACACTGTAGTGAATGTCCCGATTTCCTAGATCTTCCATCTTTTACCAACAAAGATAAGGTATGGTTTATATTCGCATTGTTAAAACTCATAAGATGACCAAAAAGCATTACTCTATCGCAAAACTCAGTTCCTCAAATATCTCCGTAAATATATACAATGTCGATATATCTAATTGTTTTGTCTGCACTACTCCAGATGCAAGAATTCCGTCCCATTATATCACTTAACGCCTAGTTCACAGGCTATTATAACTTCGGACCTCTACTGAGCCCCGCTCTCAGCCCTGTCCCGCAGTTTCTCTGCATCCTGACGTACCCTGGGGTCAGCCTGACCCCTGACATACCCTTGGGGGCAGGCCTGACCCCGTGACATACCCTGGGGTTAGCCTGGACCCTGATGTACCCTGGGAGGACAGCCTGACCCCTGACATACCCTGGGGGCAGCCTGACCCCTACAACCCTGGGAGTCAGCCTGACCCCTGACATACCCTGGGGGCAGCCTGACCCCTCACATACCCTGGGAGACAGCCTGGCCCCTGACATATCCTGGGGGACAGCCTGACCCCTGACATACCCTGGGGGGCAGCCTGACCCCTGACATACCCTAGGAGACAGCCTGGCCCCTGACATATCCTGGGGGACAGCCTGACCCCTGACATACCCTGGGGTCAGCCTGAACCCCTGGACATATCCTGGGGGACAGCCTGACCCCTGAACATACCCTGGGAGGCAGCTGACCCCTTGACATATCCTGGGGGACAGCCTGACCCCTGACATACCCTGGGGGGCAGCCTGGACCCCTTGACAATACCCTGGAGATCAGCCTGACCCACTGACATAACCCTGGGTCAGGCCTGACCCTGGGGGACAGCCTGACCCCTGACATACCCTGGGGGACAGCCTGACCCCTGACATACCCTGGGGGACAGCCTGACCCCTGACATACCCTGAGGGACAGCCTGACCCCTGACATACCCTGGGGGACAGCCTGACCCCTGACACACCCTGAGGGACAGCCTGGCCCCTGACATACCCTGGGGCAGGCTATCCTCTGCCATACCCTGGGGGACAGCACTGACATCCCCTGGGGGACAACCTGACCCCTGACATACCCTGGGGGACAGCCTGACCCCTGACACACCCTGGGGGACAGCCTGACCCCTGACATACCCTGGGGGCAGCGTGACCCCTGACACACCCTGAGGGACAGCCTGACCCCTGACATACCCTGGGGGACAGCCTGGCCCCTGACGTACCGAGACAGCTGCCGTCCGACTCCCTGGTGAAGCCCTGCGGGCAGTCTGGCGCACGTCGCTCGCCGCAGTGGTAGCTGCCCGGAGTGTTGACGCAGCCGTAAGAGCAGCTGCTGGCCACGGTCGGGTCCTCGCACTCATCCACGTCTATAGGCAGAGTGTCAGCACACTCAGCAGACGCCACAGATCACTCAGTGTGGTGCACAGATTTGCTGTACATAGCAGCATGCGTCTAAATGCATATGGAATAGGTTCGCTTCATCTGTTCACATAACAAGGCAAACGGTAAACAGTTAAACACTAAACACTAAACAGTAATACTGAGATAAACATAAAACTAGAAACATTTTATGAAGTACACATAGCACAGCACGATCTACTTGATGATCAAGGATCCATGAGCATCCGTCATCATATACATAGTCAGAGTGACAGTGTTGATGAACATCGACAACCAGGTCAGCATTGAGCCCAAACGGTTAACAGCTCCACGCCTTCCCGACAACTATCGTCATCATTTGATGGATTATCCCGGATCGTATCACGTGAACTGACCTTTGCAAGTTTTCCAGTCGTCGGCCAGGAGATAGCCGGTGGGACACGTACAGAACACGTACCCCAGGGTACTCAGACAGCCGTGCGAGCAGCCGCCATTGTTCACCTTACACTCGTCCAGGTCATAGCACGTGTGGCTGTCCGACGCCAGGCGAGTACCTGAGAGCAGGGCCGAGGTCAAGGTCATGGCACGTAGGGCCGTCCGACGCCAGGCGAGTGCCTGAGGGCAGGGTGGAGGTCAAGGTCATAGCACGTGTGGTCGTCCGACGCAGGGCGAGTTGCCTGAGGCAGGGCGGAGGATCAAGGTCATGGCACATGTAAGCCGTCCGATGACAGGCGAGTTAACCTGGAGCGGCGGAGGTCAGGTCCATGGCCACATGTAGCCGTCCGATGACAGGCGAGTACCTGAGGGCAGTGGGTTGGTCAAGGTCATGCACATTGTAGCCGTCCGTGACAGGCGAGTACCTGAGAGCCAGGGCGGAGTCAAGGTCATGGCACGTAGTAGCCGTCGGCGACAGGCGAGTAACCTGAGGGCAGGGCGGAGGTCAAAGGTCATGGCCACGTGTAGCCGTCCGGCGACAGGCGAGTACCTGAGGGCAGGGCGGAGGTCAAGGTCATGGCACGTGTGGCCGTCCGATGACAGGCGAGTGCCTGAGGGCAGGGCGGAGGTCAATGTCATAGCCGTGATCTGAATACAGGAGAATGCCTGAGGGCATGGAGGTCAAGGTCATGACACGTGTGACCGTTCAATGCACTATTTCACTAGCAATGACGCCTGCGTCGGCCGTATGAATGTTTCATGGCAGCCCTGCGTCCAATGTCTGTGGGCGTTGTTGTGACCTGTCACACCGTCACAGTTCTCACCTGGTACGCCGTCACACGAGCAGACGTAGCCTCCCTCTGTGTTGGTGCAGGTGTCCTGACACGGTCCGTGACCGTTCCGCAGCAGACACTCGTTCTTATCTGCCCGAACAGCAGCGTCAGATGTGAGACGGTCTGACCGAACCGCAAAGGGAGATGAACATGTCATTTCGCTTAGGATTTAACCACACGAGCTTTACCTAAGTCATATGAGCTGAAGTGTATCGTAAGTGGACGTGGTATGCCAAGAAAATAAATATTCGAGTGGGTGTAGTTATTTGTCAAACAAAAACTATTTGATAAGGTACAGTTTTACCCAAAAATATCAAACATCAGTTAAATGGGCCGCGGCGGAGAGAGAAAAATCGAGCGCTAAATGAACCCTAGGAGCAGCAGCACTCAGCAGTGATGAGGAGCACCAGCAGCACCACTGACCGATGCACTGATCACCAGTGGACGCCAGTCGGTAGCCCCGAGGGCAGTAACACTGGTACGAGCCGGCTTTGTTGAAGCAGACGCCGTCACACACCGCCTCCCCGGCCGTGCACTCGTCCACATCTGCCGGGAGGGTAGAGCAGGGGACAGGGGACAGGGGACAGGGGACAGCAGTCAGAGTCGGGCCACCAGCGGGCCCGTCATGAGGCTCACATTGACAGTCAAGAATGCATCGTTGTCCTGCTATGCTCCACATTTGCGGCATATCGCTGGGCTATATAAGTTTCCGCAGAAGTTTTTCGTCGGCAGGTGAGTGGCAGCGTTTTTAACATTTTATCAAGCACGACACGTGTCACCTGCCATCTGATAAAGTTGCGTGCTACCTGCCAAACCTATATACAGGCAGGCACAGCAGATATCGCCAGAGAGGCCTCACATTCAGGCGGGGAAATGCCTAATGAGCGTCGCGGTTCCGTTACTCGGAGGTGCGACATTTCCGTCTCCGAGATGGCGGCGGCGTCGGCTGACCATCTGCTCGCTCCGGGACTGTTGAATGCGGCGCTGACCTTGACATGACCTTGCGTTGGCAGCCAACTGGTAGCCTCTGTGACAGGCGCAGGTGACCTGTCCACCGCTGGCCTGACACACCTGCTGACAGCCGCCGTTGTCGCCAGCACAGGCGGGGTCCGTGGAGGCCGCTGCAGGGGCACCACAGATGGGTCAGAAGAGGTCAGACAAGGTCATACTGGGGGAGGCCGCTGCAGGGGCACCAGAGAGGGGTCAGTGCCGGCGGTCAGACAAGGTCATACTGAGGGAGGCCGCTGCAGGGGGCACCAGAGAAGGGTCAGTGGGCGGTCAGACAAGGTCATACTGGGGGAGGCCGCTGGAGGGGCACCAGAGAGGGGTCAGTGCCGGCGGTCAGACAAGGTCACACTGGGTCAATACAGGCGGGCTCCGTGGAGGCCGCTGCAGGGGGGCCAGAGAGGGGTCAGTGGGCGGTCAGACAAGGTCATACTGGGGGATGCCGCTGCAGGAGGGCACCACAGAGAGGTCCGAAGAGGTCAGACAATGTCACACTGGGTCAAAGTGGAACAGTGATGTATTCACTTCTGGCATGAACTGGGGGGTCTTGGGGAAGTTTGCAATCGTGACTACGCGGTAATGAGCATGTTCAGCAAAACGACATCAGAATAGGACCATCGGCAGTTACGTGACATATTAGCCGTTTTCACGAAGGATTTATTTACACCCGGTAGTACCCGGTAGTACCCGGTAATATGTGTTTATGAATTTGATTATACAAAAAAACTAACGGGAAATTTCGCATCGTTAGAGTAAATAATTGTACATGAATTCATAAAGTTTCAATTGATACCAAAAATTTCTGCGGAAAAGCCGTGTTCCTAGACTCCAATTACCCAAAACGCACAAAAATATACCGGTACTACGGGTACAAATACATCCTTCGTGAAAACGACTATTGGGTGCGTTCCCCGAACATCATATACCTTATTAAATTAATATATGTATCAAACAATGTAAAAAACATAAGACTAAAAATAATCAGGTGATACAACAGCGATACATGTACTATGATTGTATCACCTGATTCTCTCTAGTTCCCGACGTTGGCGAATTTAATCAGTTGTATGATGTTCAGGGAACGCACCCAATATGTCATTTCACTGCGGAGGTATTCGATGGGCACGGGACACCAGATGAGGGACGGGTGGCCCTAAGAATCGTCAGACATGACGTCTATCTTCGGCTGGTATTCAGATGGTGCCTAACGTCCCCGGAGACGGCCGGTATCCGGCATCAGCACCCGGTGTCGTGGTCCGAGTCACGACTGCTAACGTGTCAGTAACTCATTCAACACAAATACACCGGTCTACCCCGGCGCCATAGCTGCACCGGCTGCAGCGACCTCAGTTGGCTGGCAGAGCAGCGTGGTTAGTGAATAGTGACTACAACTTCGACCTCCGTCGAAAGGAGTGAAACAAACAAGTCCGACATAAGGTATATTCCCAGCACAACTACGGCTGTCTTTAGTCTTACTTAGCGGTATCAGTGTGTACTGATTACCTACCTATGTGCTGCATGGAACAAAGAGGTGCCGGTCAACGAGTGCATTAGGTAGTGGCAATAATCCGAAGGGCTCCAATAATAGGGTTGAATGTTGATTAAAATATTATATGGTAAAAGTTATAACAGGAGAATGTGTTCTTATTTCGTGAATTCGCTACGGCTTCTAACTAGTTATTCAATTATAAATTAGTCCATAATATGTTTGTCTAGATTGATATTGCCGTCTACCAGTCTACCGTCTCACCGTGCGGCTCGCAGCTCGGTAGAGTGCCGTGCCACCTCATCTCGGAGCAGTAGACGGTGCTGAACCGCTCGTCGGCCATCTTGTATCCTCCGTCGCAGAGGAAGCGTGCCTCCAGATACACATTGTTCGGGGCGTCCGCGTTGGTCAGCCTGTCGGCATGCCGGACATAAACAGGACATTCCAGACCCTTCTGGAAAGTGATTTTGCCGCCTACTCAGAAGTCTCATTCATTACGTGCCGGGGAGTCCTATCAACAGTGGTCATCACAGCCGTTCCCGGAGTCTGAGGTGGCAGTGCAGCAGATAGGGTTGCATAATACTGATTCAGCTCCGATAGGGGCCAGGAAGGGGGTCTGGTCGGTGGATGATGATGTCAGAATCATCAGCGACGCCCTCCGACTACCGCTACCGCAGCTGCGCGCAAAACTGCCGAGAAACGGCACCCAGTGGCACACACACGCACGCACGCACGCACGCACGCACACACACACACACACACACACACACACACACACACACACACACACACACACGCACGCACGCACGCATGCACGCACGCACGCACGCACGCACGCACGCACGCACGCACCCACTGCTGCGTTGCAGGCGCCGGCTACGGTGGGTGGATGGGATCACTCCAGTCGTAAGATCCGTTTCTTTCGATCAACTGGAACTGATTTGACCGTGGTCTCCGTGTTTGATTTGACCGGGGTCTGTGTGTTTGATCGTGCTCGAGGTCAAAGAACAGTGAGCGCACAGCGTGTTTCTCAGACATAAAACACTCGTGGAATGCGTCGGCACTGGTGCTGGCTTGCACAAAACTTAAAATTCCTTAACTAACTCGGTTACATCAAAGCTTATGGCAGTAACTCGGTAAAAATAGTGAAGGTAAAAAAAAGCTCTTCGTGGCGCAGGTCATACAAATATAATTGCATAATATAATTAACGTACTGCCGTTATATTGTATTCCCAATCATTAATGCCTCTCAACATACCACGACGGCCGACCATGAAGACCCTATCAAATCTGAGGATAGTCCAATTGCTGTTAGAAGGATGTTACTGATGAGCGTACTTAACGCCACCTTAACGCCCCAGCCGACCCGACCTGACCCCAGAGATCGTCACCAGTGCCTGAATCCCGGGCATTGTAGGACCCCGTGACCTGACCTCTGACCTCCACTGATCTGTCATAGGACACCACCGTGACCTGACCTCTGATCTCCACTCACCTGTCATAGGACACCACCGTGACCTGACCTCTGATCTCCACTGACCTTTCATAAGACACCACGCCGCCATGAGACACGGTTGGTGGCACTACCCGGGGCAGGTCACCCTGGCCGAACAGCTTCAGACACGACAGGTCCAGCTGGGTGCGGTTCAGCCGGCCCGGTGGCACCTCCACGAACGTCTTCTCGGCCTCCTCAGCAGCGGACCGGTCCGCGTCCAGCTCGGCCAGCTCCTGCTCCTCGTCCCGCTCCTCGTCCCGCTCCTCATCCCGCTCCTCCAAGGACACCACGATCCGGTTGTCCCGCTCCTGGGCGCGCGGCGTGGGCGGGGGCGGCGGCGGCGCGCGGGTGGCGACCGGTGGCGGCGGCGGAGGCGGCGGCCGGTCGTCCACTTCGTTGGCGTTGTCGTAGTACGCATAGTCGTGGTCATCGGCGTCGTAATCGTAGTCATCATCGGTGGAGCTGTCCTTCTCAGATGTTGACCTGTCCTCGGCAGTTTCGGGTGCTCTGGTGGTGGCGGTACTCTCAGAGCGCTGCTCGTCCTCTCTGTCCTCGGGCGTCCTCTCGTCCTCGGTTTCGTCCTCGTCGTAGTATTCGTCATCGTCGTACTCGTATTCGTCTGGATCCTCTGTGGTGGTCGTTGTCGGAGCCACAGTGGTGGTGGAGGTGGTGGTGGGTGCTGTCGTGGTCGCTGTGGTCGTGGTGGTTGGGGTAGTGGGAGGCGTTGTGGTTGTCGTGGTTGTCGTAGTGGTAGATGTTGTTGGAGCTGGAGTAGTTGAGGTCGTGGTTGTGGTGGCGGCAGTTGTTGTAGCTTGGTCTTGATCATCTGAAGACTGATTCTCTGCATCTTCTTCGTATTCGTCATAGTAATATTCATCGTCATCGTAGTATTCGTCATCTTCATTGTCATCATCATCATAATACTCGTCTTTCTCTTCGTCTCCGTTATCTCCTCTATCATTACTTTCACTCTTTTCGCTATTCTCCACACCTTCACTATTACCATTGTCGCCAGCTCCTTCACCACCTTGCTCCCCTTCGTCACCCTCCCCAGCATCAGACCCATCCTCGTACTCCTCCTCTTCGTCGTCATCGTATTCACCCTCATCTGAGTAGTCGTCGGCGTTGCGTTTTCTGCCGGCTTTGTCCGGGGACTGCCCGGCCAGCCTAGGGTCGGGCTGTGTTGAGCCAGCGAGCCATGAACGTGCCGTCACCCACGCCTTGGTGTAGGCCGCCTTGTGTGGGCGTCAGGCCCGAGTCCGGGGACGTTGGCCGGCGCCGCACTGGTCGTGGTGGGCGCCGTGGTGGTGGTGGTCGTGGTGGTGACTGAAGTAGTGGTCGGACTGGTTGCCGGCCGGGTGGAGCGGTGGTCGTAAGCTCCCGAGGAGTGCTGGTGAACGTCGATCACGACCGGTGCTGCTTTGTTTCCTCGGGACCTTTGTCTTTTGCCTGGGAACAATAACAGCGTTTTGGAAGAATGCACCTATCACACAATGAGTAAATGCTAAATAGACTAATCGTAAAAGTTTATTAGATCAGAAGGGACTTGATAATATCTACCTTAATGCCTGCATATCTTCTCGATAACACAATACTGTAGTCTGCATTGCAACATGCATTCACAAGAAGCTTATTTTACCGACTCTCCTGTGAAAAGGAGGCTGGAATAAGTTGTGCCTTACACAATACACCATGATAATCATGCTAATAGGGTCACATTTTGGTCTGCCTTGAAAGGGAATGTTTTGGCCCTGTCGGAAGCCATATCGAATTGTATACAAACGATAAGCTCACCTTTCTTCTTCTGAGTCTGTTTCCTCTCGAGAGCCTTCTGCAGCTTCCTGAGGCGGCGCTTTTCCTCTCGTTGGTGCTGTTTTTTAAGCCTCTTCAGTTCGCGCTCTCTGTCCTTCCTCTCCTGCCGCTCCTGCTGTTTCCTGAGCCGCTCCTGCTCCTTGGCCTCCTTGCGTCGGCGGCGCTCCTGCTCCTTGGCCGCCTGTTTGCGCTGGCGTCGCTCCTGACGACTGAGCCGCCGCCGCGCTGGCCGCTCCTCCCCTGCCGCCCGCCGGGGGGGGGGGGCCGGGAAGAGGGCTCCCATCTGGACAGAAACGATATAGCCCGGTCAAGCTGTGTTATAGAGCCAACAGTGCCCGCTCCCCTGCCGCCCGCCGGGGCCGGGAAGAGGGCTGCCACCTGGGACAGAACGAGATAACCCGGTCAGGTGTGTAGTAGGAGCCAACAGTGCCCGCTCCCCTGCCGCCCGCGGGGCCGGGGAGAGGGCTGCATCTGCGGACAAACGAAAATAAGCCCGGTCAGCTGTGTAGTAGGAGGCCAACAGTGCCCGCTCCCCTGGCGCCGCCGGGGCCGGGTAAGAGGGACGGGCACCTGGAGACAGAACGAGATAAGCCCGGTCAGCTGGTAGTAGGAGCCAACAGTGCTCGCTCCCTGCCGCCCGCCGGGGCCGGGAGAGGGGCTGCCACCTGGGACAGAAACGACGAAGCCCGGTCAGGTGTGTAGTAGGACGCCAACATGCCGCTCCCGCGCCCGCCAGGGCCAGGAGGAGGGCTGCCATCTGGGACAGAACGAGATAGCCCGGTCAGCTGTTGTAGAGGAGCCAAACAGTGCCCGCTCCCCTGCCGCCGCCGGGGGCCGGGAAGAGGGCTGCCATCTGCGGGACAGAACAAGATAGCCCGGGTCAGGTGTGTATGGGAGACAACAGTGCCCGTCCCCGCCGCCCGCCGGGCCGGAGAAGAGGCTGCCATCTGGGGACAGAACACGAGATAGCCCGGTCAGCTGTGTAGTAGAGCCAACAGTGCCCGCTCCCCCTGCCGCCGCCGGGGCCGGGAAGATGGGCTGCCATCTGGGGACAGAACGAGATAGCCCGGTCCCAGAATTGTTATTGGGAGACAACAGGCTCCTCCCCTGCCGCCCGCCGGGGGCCGGGAGAGGGCTTGCCACTGGGACAGAACGAGAAGCCCGGTCAGATGTGTAGTGGGAGCAACAGTGCCCGCTCCCCTGCCGCCCGACCGGGCCGGGAAGAGGGCTCCTCTGGGACAGAACGAGATAGCCCGGTCAGCTGTGTAGTAGGAGGCCAACAGGCCCGCTCCCCTGCCGCCCCGCCGGGGGCCGGGAAGAGGGCTGCCACCTGGGACCAGAACGAGATAGCCCGGTCAGGTGTGTGTAGGAGCCAACAGTTCCCGCGTCCCCTGCCGCCCGCCGGGGCCGGGAAGAAGGCTTGCCATCTGGGACAGAACGAAGATAGCCCGGCAGGTGTGTAGTGCGGAGGACAACAGTGCCCGCTCCCCTGCCGCCCGCCGGGGCCGGAAGAGGGTGGCCCAAATTCTTGGGGACAGACGAGATAGCTCCGGTCAGCTGTGTAAGTAGGATGCCAACATGCCCGCTCCCCTGCAGCCCCGCCGGGGCCGGGAAGAGGGCTGCCAATCTGGGCAGAACGAGCATAGGCCCGCGTTTCAGATGGTAGTGGGAGACAACAGTGCTTCGCTCCCCTGCCGCCCCCGGGGCCGGGAAGGAGGGCTTTTCACCTGGACAGAACGAGTTAGCCCGGTCAGATGTGATAGTGGGAACGACAACAGTGCCCGCTCCCCTGCCGGCCCGCCGGGGCCGGGGTAAGAGGCTGCCCATTCTGGACAGAACGAGATAAGCCCGGTCAGCTGTGTAAGTAGAGCCAACAGTGCCGCTCCCCTGCCGCCCGCCGGGCCGGGAAGAGGGCTGCCCACTGGGACAGAACGAAAGCCCGGTCAGGTGTGTAGTATGAGCCAACAGTGCCCGCTCCCCTGCCGCCCCCGGGCCGGGAAGAGGGCTGCCATCTTTGGGACAAACGAGATAGCTCGGTCCAGGTGTGTTAGTGGGAGGACAACAGGCCCGCTCCCTGCCCGCCCGCCGGGGCCGGGAAGAGGGCTTGCCATCTGGGACAGAACGGAGATAGCCCGGTCAGCTGATGTAGTAGGAGCCACATATGCCCGCCTCCCCTGCCGCCCGCCGGGGCCGGGAAGAGGGCTGCCATTCTGGGGACAGAACGAGAGATAGCCCGTCAGATGTGTAGTGGGAGACAACAGTGCCCGCTCCCTGCCGCCCGGCCGGGGCCGGGAAGAGGCTGCATCTGGGAACAGGAATCGAGATAACCCCGGTCAGCTGTGTAGTGGGGAGACAACAGTGCCCGCTCCCCTGCCGCCCGGCGGGGCGGAAGGAGGCTGCCATCTGGGACAGAACGACAGTCCGGTCAGCTGTGAAGTGGGAGACGACAGTACTGAAATGGGTGGGCCCTCTGATAGCGCTCCTGCTCCTGTCCTTAATGCAACTTTACAATTTAGTTAAAGGGAGTGTGCCTACTCTTTTGACAAATGTCCAAATATATTAGTATTTACGGATAAGAAGCTATTTGCTTTGATTATTGGTTACGATGAAAAATTCACGTCTGGAGAGCCCCTTTTAGTTGAATTTTTACTTATATTCTGTTTTGCATTTGTTTTGTTTCAAACTACAAAAAACGATCGTCACTGTAAATAGAGTAGCGAAGATGTACCTATAATGCGCACTGGCCAGAGCTAAACAATATATTCGCTAGCTGTAATTTAGAGCAATGCTCTAGTGCGAAAGCTCTCTGGCGACTATTGATAATTAATCTTACTGCCCAGTATGTGATTGGCGACTTTGGAATATCTCAGCAACTAAATTGATTCTGGGGAAATGAAGTACATGGCGTAAATCAGAAAAAATATGTCTACAGACTAGTTGTCGAACAACTTCCACATGACCAATGTGAGTAGGCACACTCCCTTTAAATGAAATAATGCCTTTCAGCCGTTAAAAAGAGATCGCTATTTCTCCTTCGCCTTCGTAGTGCCATTGCCGCCAGCAGGGCTAGGTCAACTCATAACTGTGTGAAATATAAACAAATAGCACAAAAGGAACGGTGTTTGACGCCATGACTCATCACTGTAATCAAACCGCTTAGCATTCCCTCCTTATCTCGCAAGGTCCTCTGAGGCACACATGGATACGACACATCCCGGACGCTTGTTGCAATGGCGTGAAGTGATTGGTAATTTATATAAACACGGTTAGTCCCAGGAGTCTGAGCCAGCCAGGCCCAGCGGCACGTACCGAGTAGCTTCTTCCAGTAAACAGGCTCGTATGCACCCGACTTACTGAAGCACTTCATGCCCAAACTGAAAGTGTTGTAGGAGTGGCCGTTGTCGAACAATCGACAATGCATGCACGTGCTTCCAAGCAGCCTTTAATGTGTTTTTCTGCTTTTTTGTTTTTTAATCGTATTATCTCAATCGCTTAGTAACTTAGCTCGCAAATGCTCTTATATTTATATAATTTTAAAGGAAAGAAAAATACATTTAAATCATCAAACTGAACGGGCTTGGGCTTTCAAGGCGAGGGGACGGGGCACACCTCCCCTTCCATGAAACACTACAACATTCTCTAATGGCTGACTACAGCTATGGACCTTGGATGGTAAGAATCGCCTTTAGAATTAGAATGTCCCCAACATTTTGACGGGTACATACATATTCAGGACGATCGGTTAAGATCAACTTTGAGAATCGACCTCAGGTCAAAGTCATTCTAGGTTATGTGAATACCCAGGTTTATGCCACAGTGCATATTGTCGGATGCGTTTCGACAAGACAAACACAGAGGTGTCGTTTTCACGTCTAACGTCTCTATATTCCTTCTATTAAGGGTTATTGGGGAAAATGTGCTGGTGACCTCGGACCGCTTGACGTGTCATTGCATGGGGCCAAGGGATTTTTTAATCCATGACGTGCTTTCGATGAAAAGTGATCTAAACCCGAAAACGAACATGATCCCAGAAATGAGCCAGCCACCTTTTCAGATATTAGTTGTGACCTTTCAGTTAGCTTGAATTCTCTGGTAGGAAAGTGTTAAGAAAAGGAATGCTCCAGCTTGATTTTAGTACTGATATTAAGAGAGAGAAAACGTTATAAACAGACTTTTACTTATATCTCTGCAAAGCGTTGCAGAAACTATTTCGTATTTTATCAGTGGTACACTGGCCATATACTGCTTATTTTATAAGCATAAAAGTTTTCGCCATGACTAACAATTTAGATTCCGAGAACTTTGGAAAGGACGTTTGACCCCGGCGGGGCGTTTCGCCCCACCTTACCCTATATAGAAAAAACGGATATGATAATTTTACATGTTGTACCTAATAAGTACAAATTTTGTGCATGATTAAAAACTTATAATATAATTATAAAATGTAACAGTACTAAAAAAGTAATTATGCAATTATGCCAGACTCACGTTGGATCACAGACAATTATCATTCATAGATACAATCTGAAATGGAATGTAAAAATAAACGTTAACTTCCAAGTTCCGACAGCAAGAGCTGTTGGGACACGTCACACGTGTTTGCATTGATAGTCTGAATATACACAGAGTAGTCCCGTTGCAAATGGATCAATTGAAGGCCTGTTTTCAATGTAGCCGACTTCAGCTGAAGTGACAGCGCTAATCGTCTGATGATACCACCAAGCGTCAGTCGAGGTCGAACGTATAAAACTGCCGGACCGCCCATAGGCGTAATGTTAAAACGAGAAAATGCTGGGGCCTATGAGGACGCGTCCCCCGTCCTCCCCCGCTTTCAATTCCATGAAAATTTGTATTGAGTTCTTGCTCCAAACATAATTACTACCAAACTATCACCATTTCATCTTTTGTCGATAGACGATTTTCATTTTTAGCTTTGGTAAAGGAAGTGTGACTACTCTTTTGGAATGTCAAATATTTTTTCCCTCAGTAAGAAGCTTTTGATTTGATTATTTGATACGATAAAAATTATCGTCTAGACTCTAGAGCCCCTTTAGTTGAACTTTTACTTAAATTCTGTTCTGGATTAAAAAAAAAATCCATAAGCGATCCCCACTTTAAACAGAGTAAAGAAGATGGTATCTAAAATGGTGCACCAAAGACAATAAACAACCCCATACGAACAATGTAAAATAGTTATCGAGGCTCTGTTTGGCAGCTGCTATCAGCGCGCACGAGCTGTTTTCTATCGACCAGTGTTAATAACTATATATGCTAGCGTTGTAATATAAGGACAAGGCTTCTAGTAGCGAAAGCTCTTTGGCAAATATCGACAATTTTGTGTTGCCAACATTTACATGATCTTAGCGAATTTGAAATATCTCAGCAACTAGAGTGAATCGGAAGAAGTGAAGTATACGGCTAAATTCAGAAAAACTATGTTCTATACTCCACATGACCGATGTGAGTAGGCGCACTCCCTTTAACATACGTGACGACTTAATAAACCGGAAAATGACAAAGACCCACTCTGACAAATTTCCAGGCAGCTCCATGGCAGGCAGTATTTATCATCCTGCATCGTCAAATATCCAGGGCACACTACATTGTAAAGGGGACAAGAAATGAGAACACATTTAAATAGATATCGGCAACAGCTCATAGAATCCCAGCAAACATGCCGACGTCGGATGTGCCTGCATAAGCCAAGATCCAGCCGAGTTCCAGCCGACAAATATGTATCGTTATGAACCTGTTAAAGGGAATATAGCACCTTGGGAAAAGTATGTAGAATGATGGAGAAGAATGCCCTGAATTACGTCTGGCATTCATTTTTGCGAAAAAAGTCCAGAATTTTGTTGTAATTTGAAAAATAAGTAATATGTTTACATGTGACGTCACACCAATCTTGCGTCACCAAAGCGAGTTGTGTCGTCACAAGGAGGCATCGAACGGCAAACTTTGCGTCCGCCAGTGACAGCTGCTGTGGCGCGGCACCGCACGATGGGTGCACCCGGTAGGCGTGAAACGCGACTGGTGGGTCGACCGGCGTTCGCTCGCTCCGGGTAGGGACGTGGGGGCACGCATACGTGGAACCAACTAAGTGTGCCGAGCAGCTGACCGACCGTCGGGTGGCGGTCGGGGCGGACGCAAGGTAACTGAAATACTGGGCGGACGGTTCAAAAGCGAAGTGGCGGTGGGCAATCACAGTGGAGTAAACTACTGATGAACGTATGCGAAACCGTCACGGGATTTGTGACGTTGAAATATGAACCACATATGACCAACGGTTTTTGCGTTGAAACTCAGCAACTAGGTTCGCTTTTGGAGGGAAAATTTCGGATTTGGGGGGGTTTCTCAGCACACCCCGACAATCTGGCTATCTCAGTTAAAAACCTAATTTTAAAGGTGCTATATTCCCTTTTAACCTGTCACTACCTCGAAGCAAATGTAGCCGCCCTGAGACGTGTCGGCTAAAACGTCCCCCGATGCCCTCTTCACCCCAGGATCTCCACCACGGATTACCCCTGAGCCCGCTAACATCACCAATGATACGGAATGGTCGTATCGAGTGCGGTATGTGGCCCATTTCCGGCTGACAGGGCGGTCCGGCCTCTCAGACCCATGACCTCACAGGTCAACTGACCGGTCGGTCGGCCTCCCACCGCGCCGCCGGCCTCCGGCCTTCACGGCGTCTCGACTCCGCTGTAAATAACATAACATAGTGCTCTAATGTCACACCAGTCAGGCCATGATTGCGGTGTGTGGCGAGTCGCTGTTAGCCTTTATAAGACTAGGAGGCTGGTTTTGCTTGCTCAGGTTCGTCTGCCCAGGTTCGTCCCGCCACCTGACGGGACCGATCCCTGTCGTCCAGAGCCACCTGACGGGACCGACCCCTGCCGTCCGGAGCCACCTGACGGGACCGATCCCTGCCGTCCAGAGTCACCTGACGGGACCGATCCCTGCCGTCTGGAGTCACCTGACGGGACCGATCCCTGCCGTCCGGAGTCACCTGACGGGACCGATCCCTGCCGTCCGGAGTCTCCTGACGAGACCGATCCCTGCCGTCCAGAGTCACCTGACGGGACCGATCCCTGTCGTCCGGAGCCACCTGACGGGACCGATCCCTGCCGTCCGTAGTCACATGACGGGACCGATCCCTGCCGTCCGGAGTCACCTGAACGGGACGATCCCTGTCGTCCGGTCACCTGACGGGACCGATCCCCGCCGTCGGAGTCACCTGACGGGACCCGATCCTGCCGTCCAGAAGTCACCTGACGGGACCGATCCCACTGCCGTCCGGAGTCACGCTGACGGGCCGATCCCCGCCTCCGGAGTCCCACCGAACGGGAGCCGAATCCCTGCCGTCCGGAAGTCACCTGACGGGAACCGAATCCTGCCGTCCGCGGAGTCTCCTTGACGGGGACCGATCCTGCCGTCCGGAGTCTCCTGACGGACCGATCCCTGCCGTCGGAGTCACCTGACGGGACCGATCCCTGCCGTCCTGGAGTCACGCTGACGGGACCGATCCTAGCCGTCCGGAGTCACCCTGACGGACCGAATCCCTGCCGTCCAGAGTCACCTGACGGGACCGATCCCCCGCCGTCGCGGAGCCACCTGACCGGGCCGTTCCCTGCCGTCCCGGAGTCACCTGACGGGACCGAATCCCCGCCGTCCAGAAGTGCACCTGACGGGACCGATCCCCTGCCGTCCAGAGTCACCTGACGGGTCCGATCCCCTGCCGTCCAGATCCCTGACGGGACGATCCCTGCCCGATCTCAGTCACCTGACGGGACCGATCCCTGCCGTCGCGGAGTCTAGGGGACGGACGATCCCTGCGTCCAGAGTACCTGACGGGACGGGTTACTGCCGTCCAGAGTCACCTGACGGGAACCGATCCCTGCCGTCCGGAGTCACCTGACGGGAACCGATCCCTGCCGTCTGGAGTCACCTGACGGGACCGATGCCCTGCCGTCCAGAGTTCACCTGACGGACGCGATCCCTGCCGTCGCGGAGCCCACCTGACGGGACCGATCGTGCCGTCCAGAGTCACCTGAACGGGACGATCCCTGCCGTCCAGAGTCACCTGACGGGACCGATCCCTGCCGTCCGAGCCACCTGACGGGACCGATCCTGCCGTCCAGAGTCACCTGAAATCGGGACCGATCCTGCCCGTCCGAGCCACCTGACGGGACCGATCCCTGCCGTCTCGAAGCCACCTGACGGGGGCATCCCCCCTACGTTCGGACCAATCCCTGCGGGGGCGAGTACCTGACGGGGTCGCGATCCCTGCGTCCAGTCACCTGGGGGGGGGTTGGACCGTCCAGTCACCTGACGACCCGATCCCTGCCGTTCCGGAGTCCACCTGCACGGGACCGAATCCTGCGTCCAGGGATTGGGGGGAGACCGATTCCTGCCCGTGTGGGGGGATTCGTCCGGAGTCACCTGACGGACGATCCCTGCGTCTAGAGAGTCACCTGACGGGACCGATCCTGCCGTCCCGAGTCCCTGAACGGGACCGATCGCCTGCCGTCCAGAGCAACTGACGGGACCAGGGGGGGTAGCAGATACCAGAGTCACCTGACGGGACGATCCCTTGCCGTCCGGAGCCTGGGAGGATCCTGGGGGGGGGGGGGAGTTGGGCGTCCAGAGTCAACCTGACGGGACCGATCACGACCGTCCGGAGCCACCCTGACGGACCGATCCCTGCCGTCCGGAAGCCACGCTGACGGGACCGATCCCTGCCGTCCAGAGTCACCTGAACGGCCGATCCCTGCCGTCCGGAGTCACCTGGGGGGGTTTGCCCGTCCAGAGTCACTGACGGGACCGATCCCTGCCGTCCAGGCCACTGACGGGAGGGTTACCTGCGTCCGGAGGCCACCTGACGGGTCTGGATGCAGCCACCTGACGGGACCGATCCCTGCCGTCCAGACCACCTGACGGGGGTTGGTGAGACACTGACGGGAACCGATCCTGCCGTCCGGGAGGTCACCTGACGGGACGGGGGGGGGGGATCCCTGCCGTCAGAGCCACATTAGAGCCGATCCCTGGCCGTCCAGAGTCACCTGACGGGACCGAATCCCTGCCGTCCAGAGCCACCTGACGGGAACGATCCCTGCCGTCGCGGAGTCTCCTGACGGACCGATCCCTGCCGTCCAGAGCCAACCTGACGGGACCGATCCCCTGCCGTCGCGGAGTCACCTGACGGGACCGATCCCTGCCGTCCAGAAAGTCACCTGACGGGACCGATCCCTGCCGTCCGAGTCCACCTGACGGGAACCGATTCCGCTGCGTCCAGAGCCACCTGACGGACCGATCCCGCCGTCAGAGTCACCTGACGGGACCGATCCCTGCCGTCCGGAGTCACCTGACGGGACCGATCCCTGCCGTCCGGAGTCTGCGGGGCTGATCCGAGTCATTCATGGGCGCTCCCGCCTCCCTCGGACAGCACATCGTCCATCAAACCTGGCAGCGGCCGCGCCGCGCGCCGCGAGGATTAAGGGAGGGCCGTCCGCCCCCGACCACTGTCCACTGCTGACTGATGGCTCTCCGCGTCACCAAACCTCCGTCAACGCGGCATACATGGGCGCAGGCACCGTGGCAGATTTTCACTATTTTGTATGGTAACAAATACGGTGTGGCAACTAAACAGATATGACGGTTATTATAAATATTCCTAAGTTTTTGGCAATTATACCTACACACTACAAATTAAAGCAACTCTAAAACAATGAAAACATTAGGTATTTGAAGAAGAAAAAAACTGCTGGAAAGGTATTTAAATCGCTTGTATGTTAAAGGGACATTCCCACCTTAACAGTAGTTTGAGTTGAGATAGCTAAATTAGCGTCTACATATAGACAATGTATATGTGTATGTAGTGCAATTTAGGAAGGTAGTATTTAAAACATGCAAAGTTATCTCGTCTTATAGAAAAAGTATTTTTTATTTGGGCCTTAGTAAAGTCCACCCATATTTGGTAGTTTTGTTCCGATGACATCATCTCTCGCCACCGCCAAGTGTACCTATTTATAAATAATCCTTGAGGGCACTGGCGGATCTAGAACGGCAGTTCGTGGTGGTCTGGAGCATCACCCAAAAAAAAGGTTTCACAAAATTGAAAAAATCGTCGGATTTCGCTCTCTTATGCAATATGCATTGCTTAACTTTTTAAAATAGACTTCCCTTCGTAAAATTTGCTTAGATGTCATCCTACATCAGAAAATATGTAAATATGCGCCGATTTCAGGTGGCTAGTGGGTGGACATTTGCCCCTGATATTTTACTTCAACCGGCGTATCTATTGTACAATTTTTAGAAAGATAGGAATCTCGCTTTAGCTTTCTTATTCGTAAAATAATCACAAGGCACTAGCGGATGAGCTAGGCGAAATTTACTTTCCATGTGCATCGTCTTATATGCTGAAATGACGAGTTTATTCATCGTGTCACATTATCAGCGGGTTGTTGATGTATGTCACACTTGAACGCGTTGCGCGGTCGTCGGTATCGTCCCCGCCGGCTATGTTTAGAGCTGACTGATAGCCTGCCAGCAGCGGTCGTCAGCACAGCAGCGGACATCGGTACAGCAGCGGACATCGGTGCTGGAGCGGACATCGGTACTGGAGCGGACATCGGTACTGGAGCGGACATCGGTGCTGCCATCTGTGGCTGACGCTGAACTGAACAGCAGCAGCCAGCACTGCACAAGGGCCGAAACTCACAGCAGCAGCCAGCAGTGCACAGGGCCGAAACTCACTGCAGCAGACCAGCAGTGCACAGGGCCGAAACTCACAGCAGCAGCCAGCAGTGCACAGGGCCGAAACTCACAGCAGCAGCCAGCACTGCACAAGGCCGAAACTCACTGCAGCAACCAGCAGCCGAAACTCACAGCAGCAGACAACAGTGCACAGGGCTGAAACTCACAGCAGCAGACAACAGTGCACAGGGCCGAAACTCACTGCAGCAGCCAGCACTGCAAAGGGCCGAAACTCACTGCAGCAGTCAGCAGTGCACAGGGCCGAAACTCACTGCAGCAGCCAGCAGTGCACAGGGCCGAAACTCACTGCAGCAGCTGCTATCGACTGTCGTGTTAACGATCAGCCGGCCGACTTTGATAAGGACGGAATGTTGGTATCCTGCCATCCGTCTTTGTATACCAACATTCCGCCGCCATCTCATTAACAACTGCACTTATCGTAATGAAAATGTAATATTCCTCTCATTGTCATGAATCATTTCTGCACTTGTTAACACAAATGATGAGTTAAACCAAGCTGCAAGAAATGATGTTATGAACACTACTGCGGGAACTGAAGGAAGTGAGCGAAATACTTTCTCTCTTCCCAGTATGTTTATGCGTATGACTGGCATACGTTGTATGTGCGCACGCATGTAAAGACGTAGGTATGTAAC
This sequence comes from Semibalanus balanoides, assembly GCA_014673585.1. Classification (NCBI taxonomy): domain Eukaryota; kingdom Metazoa; phylum Arthropoda; class Thecostraca; order Balanomorpha; family Balanidae; genus Semibalanus; species Semibalanus balanoides. The sequence goes on from VOPJ01002570.1 coordinate 46,916, forward strand.
AGACATAGTAGCCGTTTTCACGATGGCTTATTTTGCGCGAAATGTTTTAAAACATTTTAAAATGTTCTGAAATGTTTTAGTTGTAGCCGCTTTCACAATTTGCGAAAAAATGTGTTAACCCTCGCCCTTCGGCACCGTGGAGCGAGGGTTAAAACATTTGTCGCAAATTTGTCCATCGTGAAGACGGCTTCTACTGAAACATTTTAAAACATGTTAAGATGTTTTAAAACATTTCGCGCAAAATAAGCCATCGTGAAAACGGATAGTGTGATATACATGTGTATGTGTTTGCAGTGACCAGTGACAGTGCCCATGTCAGGGTATATCCAAGCTGGAGCGATGCAGACACATGGCGCAACCATTAGCGCCACAAACGCCAGCCAGCGCCGTGATTTAGAAGCGGTCCAAGCACCCAGGGGTCACACAAAAACGATGCACATGTGACGCACCGGCGCAGAAACGGCGCAGGCCGCACATCCGACGACGGATGAAGCAGGGGCGTCACGGGGAACACTGGGGTAGGGGATGGGGGCAGGGGATCTTTAACGGCACGTGACACAAGAAAACTGACATCACTGACACCTCCAGACACCAGCAGACAGGACTTCGTGCAGGGACGTCACCTTTGAAAATAATTGGGTTGCACTTAGTTGTTAAGAGCCCCATTTGTACCACATCTCGTCATAGGCGTAATGTTAAATTTACATATTATTGGGGTTGTAGCTACAACCCCAATTTACGTTCCACCCATGACTTCGTGACTGAAAGTTTGAAAAATGAGAGAATGTAATAAATAAGTCGTGTCAATTTTAAATGTTCAAATGGAAAAATTGCAGTTTACTATTTTCAATCATATTCAATAATTTCGGGTCAGCTCAACCGATTATGACCAAAAATTATATTTCGAATAGGTAAAATAAATATTATAAGATATGCAAAACACTATTTTTTTACATAAAAATACTAAGTGAGAAACATAAACTTTTCACCTAATTATTCAGGTGCAGCCTCTATGAAAATACAACTCTGCACCGTCCTTCAGCTGCTGCAGTATGACGATGACTAGTGCTCTTTTGGCTCCCTGCACGCAGAACTCGTGGCAATTTTGGCAAACCACTAACATCAACAGGAAGGTCACACGATGACATCAGGTACCAGTTTGTCTTACCCGATTAATGCATGTCGATTAGTGTCATCCTGGAGATAATGTTCCGCCTGAACAGTCTGCACGCCTGTGGTGACGTCACCTTCATCTCCCCCGGTAACANGTATTGTGCATCATAACGACTTGAAGCCGCTCATCCAGAGGGAAGAGACCCGTTCCGACTGCAGTCCCCAGAAGAACACAGATGAAGCTTCGCCTCACCTAGCCAGGTCAGCACCCAAACCGAACGTCAGAGAGGGCTGTAGCGAGGGACCGCGAGATATAAGCGGAAGTCGGACCGGACGGATGACCTGGGACTGCTTCCAGTCCATGCCACCGTGCCCTCCTTCCTCCAACCATCAAAGCAAACCGATGCCGCCGAGTGCGGATAGACATACATCCGAAACTCCAGGAACCCACAACGATCAGGTACGCGAGGATGCTGAAAACACGCCACAAACATCGAGGACAGGTGACGATGCATCCGAAAGGAGGTGAAGTCCATGACGAACAGCTCAGTGAGACGGACCCTTGACCCACAGGAGCGGTCCGAGGCTGGCGCACAGGACGAACCATATGACGAAGTCCCTAATAACCCCATACGTAACCAGGTCCGGACGCAGGTCAGTCCCAGTCGAGAGGTATAGGCCGGAGTACGTCCCAGTGGTTTTTCGATTGAAAACATAAATACGAGCTTTTCCTGCAAAGAGACGGGAGGAGAGAAGATGATGAATAGTAATTGTTTGGATAAACATGAGTTCTAGCAATAGTAATTGTTTGGATAGAGTGCACATGGACCCGTTTATATATACAGAATATCTCGTGAGTGATTTTGTTTTCAGAAAACGCGTCTGAAGAGATGGAGACTCTCCGGAGATGCGTCGCGGGCTTGGAGGCCAGAGTCGCCACCCTGGAGGTGGAGCAGTGCGTCTGCGGCATCCGGCGCGCGAGTGGCGGTGGTGGGACGAGGCGTCATCTGCCGATGGGACGGAGCCGCGGGATCGCGGACGTCCTTCCGCGAAATACTCGGGAGCCGTTTTTGCCTGCGGGACGCCGTGGACCCGGCGGACTGGGGCGATCGTCAACGCATCGCAGGGAACTGACCTGGAGAGAGGCCCTTCTCTTACCGTCGGGTACTCCGGGCCGCGATGCTGATGTCCCCGAACCTAGCGAGGTCAGGGGACCGAGGATCACCGCCGACGAACAGTGGGTCATGCTGTCCCCGTCACGTGCCCCACGACCGGGCCTCCCCGAACCTAGCATGGTTGAGGGACCGTGTACCGGGGCCGATAGTGACGACCGCGAGGACGGTGGAACGTGCGAGTGTTCTTTTGTTGTGTTAGACCTGCGAGCACTTTTTATAAAAGAGGGAAATGTGTAAGAAATAGAATGTAGGCGGCCCGGGCCGCCTCGCCCAGGCTGCCCGTGACGTCACCCTGTCCGATGGCTGACTGGGCGGGGCGCTGACCTGGGCCGGAAGGGCAGCACGGGTCGCGGCGGCCGAGAGGCGAGGTCAGCAGTGATGACCCGGGAGGGACGCGCGCGGACGGAGTGCACGCAGACACAGGAAGGTCTGCCTGACGCCGCTTGGCGGACCGACCTGGACTGTTTACTACTGCCGCTGCCGTATGCTGTGTCATGTAATATAAGGACCACGAGAACAGAGGCGTCCTCTCCTTACACTACTTTTCGTAAAAACCAGCATGAAGACATAAGTTCGGATCCCAGTCTGTAACCCGGTAACATTTGGCGGGACCCAGTCAGGAACCAACTGGGTCCAGACTGGGTCTAGAGACTGGTTCCTCGGGTCCACGTTTTGCCACCTCTAGTAGGCACCCATGGGTGCAGCCGATCCATGATGGTCCCTGCCACGAAATGAAGAGCTGCAGCATAGGCATCCCTCTCTATTATATAGGACCTCTAGGTGTACAATGACTGGGTTTGACTTTTTGTGCAGGGGTCACAGGCTTTTGAAGACCCGGAGGACCAAACTTCAAAGGAACTTGACAAAACTTGACAAGCATATTGTTTGTGCAAAGGAGAACACCGTTTTGGGTGGACAGTTTGAACAGACAATTTGTTGACATACTAATGAACATGGACAATGATTGGGCATGAAAATAGGCATGACTATGTATTCTCAGATGCCACTCTGTATTGTCATCCTGGTTCCAGCAGCACCGCTATACGTCGTCGTCCTATCGACTTATCGACCCTCATACTCCATCATCCACCATCCGGCCTGTCACGACACTGTTGTTTGTCTTCTGCGGCGTCCACTCGGCGCCTCACTGTGTTTCCTTTGTTAAAGACGTCTGGCGCAGTGTGAAGACGTGGGTACCTCGCTTTTGTACAGTATTAGCTCCGGTCATGGCGGATAAGCCTAAATGTCAAGGCCAACCGGTGGCGTCACGTTAAAGCTTCATTTTGTCCCCTCCACCATCCTTATATAACATGACACACGACCCATCACGCCACTGTCTTTGTTCTCGTGACGTGCTTGCGGCTCAATAGTTCTTTGAATGTGCTGCAATGAACACAGACTGTCTGGCTGTCACCCACGGTAACCCACATTTACGAGGGATGTATTGTCCGATAGGTAAGCGTCAGCTTTTCTTTGTTGACGCCCTTAGGAACCGTCACTGGTATACCCGGCAATGCAGCTCAGGACAAACATGGTCCTGGGCTACGATGCATGCGTGTTAGTGGCCATGCGTACCATGCGTGTTAGTGAACCATGTGCGGTATGGATTAGAGAAGGCAAGCGAGTACGTGGTTGGTCGGCTACGGCGCTAATGTAGCAATACTTTGAGTGGATACGATTTTAAATTTTGTAGGACCTTGTAAGTTGTTATCCCTTGAAGTGGCTCAGATTGCAAAATTTACAATCAATCATAACTTGCTACATTATAGAGCCCACATTCGAAATTACAACAGGCATACGAAATATGCATACTCACTAGCGGATCCAGGGGTGGGGGCGGCAGGGGCGTTAGCCCCCCCCCCATATTGCCTGAAATTGACGAAATTTGACATATAATCCACCGTAGAGGGAAATATTATCAAGTTTTGCAAAGGCATATTTGTCTTAAACTGTTCAGTAAGGTACAAGGAAGCCAAATCCGATGATTTTTTTTTTTAGCCCCCCCCCCCATGCCCTGGTTCTGGATCCGCCAGTGTGCATACGCATGCCAAATAACAAAGCGAAAGTAGCGTGATCTCAACCACCCACCGTGACATCACATCAGTCATCGGTATCGGTATCGGTATCGGTATCGGTGTCGGTGTCGGGTGTCGGATGTCGGGTATCGGTATCGGTGTCGGTGTCGGTGTCGGTATCGGTATCGGTATCGGTATCGGTATCGGTGTCGGTGTCGGTGTCGGTATCGGTATCGGTATCGGTGTCACAGTAGATACCTACCAGTCACTGGAGTTGTCGGTGCTGATGTCGGTGTCGGTGCCGGTGTCGGCACGGTTGAGTTACCACCGCAGGCGTTGTCGCCGTTCACCCCTCGCAGAATCAGACGGTCCAGTCCGATGTTACTGGTCATCACAGGCCCGTCCCCAGCCATGAAGCCGTATATGGCGACCTGCAGACGGGAGGATGTTCTGGTCATCAACTGGCCCGTCCCCAGCCATGAAGACGTAATATGGCGACCTGCAGACGGGAGGATGTTTACTGGTCAGCACAGGCCCGTCCCCCAGCCATGAAGCCGTATATGGCGACGCTGCAGACGGAGGATGTTACTGGTCATCACTGGCCGTCCCCAGCATGAAGCCGTAATATGGCGAACCTGCAGACGGGGGATGTTACTGGTCATACTGGCCCGTCCCCCAGCCATGAAGCCGTTATATGGCGACCTGCAGACGGGAGATGTTTACCTGGTCATCACAGGCCCGTCCCCAGCCATGAAAAGCCGTATATGGCGACCTGCAGAACGGGAGGAATGTTACTGGGTCATCACAGGCCCGTCCCCAGCCATGAAGCGTATATGGCGACCTGCAGACGGGAGGACATGTTGCTAGGCCATCACTGGCCCGTCCCCAGCCTGAAAGCCGTATATGGCGACTGCAGACGGGACGGATGTTACTGGTCATCACAGGCCCGTCCCAGCCATGAACCGTATATGGCCGACCTGCAGAACGGGAGGGATGTAACTGGTTCATCCAACTGGCTCCGCTCCCCAGCCATGAAGCCGTATATGGGACCATGCATGACGGGAGGATGTTACTGGCCATCACACGGCCCGTCCACAGCCATGAAGCGTATATTGGCGACCTGCAGACGGGGGAATGTTACTGGTATTCACTGGCCCGTCCCCAGCCATGAAGCCGTATATGGCGACCTGCAGACGGGAGGATGTTACTGGCCATCACTGGCCCGTCCCCAGCCATGAAGCCGTATATGGCGACCTGCAGACGGGAGGATGTTACTGGTCATCACTGGCCCGTCCCCCAGCCATGAAGCCGTATATGGCGACCTGCAACGACGGGAGGATGTTACTGGTCATCACTGGCCCGTTCCCCCAGCCCATGAAGCCCGTAATGGCGACCTGAGAACGGGAGGATGTTACTGGTCCCATCATGGCCCGTCCCAGGCCATGGAAGCAAGTATATGGGCGACCTGCAAGCGGGAGGATGTTACTGGTCATCACTGGCCCGTCCCCAGCCATGAAGCCGTATATGACGACCTGCAGACGGGAGGACGTGATGTGAGAGAGACCATACCATTCAAGACGATGTAGCTGGCGCCGAGCTGAATATTATATGTGGCCACCTGCAGTAGTGAAGTACAGACAGTGGCTTGAGTCATTGAAAGGGATTTAGTCACTGAAAGGAACGCGAGTTGCTGACAGGAATGGGACTTGGTAGTCACACACGGGATGTGGGTCACAGAAGGGACGACGTAACTTCTTGAAAGGTACGCGAGTCACAAGAAAGGGACCGCTGCCACAAAATGGAACGTCCATCACAGAAAGGGGTAATAATGTTAGAGAGGTACGTCGGTCAGAAACATAATTAACAACGTACTTAAGTTACATCCAGCAATGTTACCAGATCAGCCCAGCTCCAGCACATTTTTGCAAGCTCAAAATGTCCGTGTGATGCCAGGCATGGACTTCACTTGTCTGAACTCTGAGTCACTTGAGTCACTTATAACTCACCTGGAATCGGTCAGTGTCGCTGATATCCAGACCAACTTCGATGGAGGCCCAGTGACTCTGATGGACGTTGGCGAAGGCCGAGATGTTCAGGAAAGCTTCATCGTCTTCGATGCCGTCGACTCGTCTGAAAGCCAAGGACAGTCCTAGAAGTGTGCTTGGATGAATTCCTCGATAGTTTTAATCGTCTTTCTGTACATTTCTGTAAATCGTAAATGCGACTGGAGAAAACCTGACCCGACTTGAGCGAAAAACGTCAAGTTTTGATACCCTTCATCTGCCATGAAGATATTAGCTTGTACCAAAAAGTATGTAAAGACCCCAGCTGTCTCACTAGCAGACCTGTCTAGTCAGCAGACCTGTCTAGTCAGCAGACCTGTCTAGTCAGCAGACCTGTCTAGTCAGCACGAGTAAGATCGCCTGTCCCAGTCAGCAGACCTGTCCAGTCGCAGACCTGTCCAGTCATTAAGCAAGACCTGTCCAGGTCAGCAGACCTGTCCAGTCAGCAGAACCAAGACCACCTGTCCAGTCAGCCAGACCCTGTCCAGTCAGCAGACTGTCCAGTCAGCAGACCTGTCTAGTCAGCAGACTGTCTAGTCAGCAGACCTGTCTAGTCAGCAGACCTGTTCTAGTCTAAGCCAGACCTGTCTAGTCAGGCAGAACCTGTCTAGTCAGAGACCTGTCTAGTCATGCTTAGACCTATCCTAGTGCAGCCAGACCTTGTCTAGTCAGCCAGACCTGTCTAGTCAGCAGATGCCTGTCTAGTCGCAGACCTGTCTAGGTCAGCATGACCTGTCTAAGTCAGCGACTAGTCTAGTCAGCAGACTCTGTCTAGTCAGCAGACCTGTCTAGTCAGAAGACCTGTCTAGTCAAGCAGAACCGCGTCTAGAGTCCAGCAGACCTGTCTAGTCAGCAGACCTGTCTAGTCAGCAACCTGTCTAGTCAGCAGACCCTGATCTAGTCAGCAGACCTGTCTAGTCAGCAGACCTGTCTATCAGCAGACCTGTCTAGTCAGCCAGACCTGTCTAGTCAGCAACCTGTCTAGTCAGCAGACCTGTCTAGTCAGCCAGACAGCTGCCTAGTCACGCAGACCTGTCCTAGTCAGCAAGGACCTGCCTAGTCAGCAGAACCTGTCTAGTCAGCAAAGACCTGGTCGTCAGCAGTACACTGTCTAGTCAGCAGATGCCTGTCTAGTCCAGCAGACCTGTCTGTCAGCAGACCTGTCTAGTCAGCAGACAGCTGTCAGTCAGCAGAACCTGTCCAGTCAGCAGACCTGTTCCAGTCAGCAAGACCTGTCTAGTCAGTCAGAGCTTGTCTAGTCAGCAGAGCTGTCTAGTTCAGCAGAGCTGTCTAGTCAGCAGACCTGTCTAGTCAGCAAGAACACACCTGTTTCGCAAGAAGACTGAAGAGTATAACACCCGAACTAGAGCCTGTCCTAGTCAGGCAGCCTGTCTAGTCAGCAGACCTGTCTAGTCAGCAGACCTGTCTAGTCAGCAGACCTGTCCCACTAGCCTGACCAATGACCCCATCTGACCTCACTAACTAACCAGACGTGACCCCATCTGACCTCTTCCACTGACTGGTGTTTGACCCGTTTGACCTCATCTTTAAACATGACCGGTGACGCCGTTTGAAATCATCTCTTGACCCAACATATCTCTGTCTAACCTGTCTCACTGAACTATTGTAACCTCAGCTAATCTCTTCCAATGAACTATTGTGACCTTATCTGAACTCTTCCAATGAATTATTGTGATCGTATCTGACCTCTTTCACTGAACTATTGCGACCTCATCTGGCCTCTTGCAATGAACTATTATGACCTCGTCTAAGATCTCCCTCTGACCTATTATGACCTCGTGCAATCTCTCCCACTGACCCATTATAAACTCGTCTAAACTCTACCACTGACCTGTTGTGAACTTGTCTAAACTCTCTCACTGACCTGTTGTGAACTCGTCTAAACTCTCTCACTGACCTATTATGACCTCGTCTAAACTCTCCCACTGACCTGAACAGCAGAAAGCTGACGGGCGTGTGAGGCTGGGACTGGTTGAACCAAAGCCAGTAGTCCAGCTGGAGGGACGCGTCTTCGCTGAAGGTCAGCTCGGGCGACACCAGCATGGACCAGGCGACGATACTGTACTCGTACGGACGCAGCAGCAGCAGGCCATCCTGACAGAGCGAGCAGAACATGCAGATATTAGAGCTAATGTGGCAATATACCATGACTATTGACCACGAAGCTATCCTGATCCCCCTCCCCCTGTGCACGATACACGTCACACGTCACACGAACACACACACACACCCGCACACACACACAACACAAACACACACACAAAATCACCTACACACACATCCCACCTACACAAACACCACACAACACACCACTACACACACCACACACAACACACACACACACACCAACACACACAACACAACACACACACACAGCTGCCACACACACACACACGCACACGCACGCCACACACACATCAACACACACACACACACACACACACACACATCACACACACACACACATTCCACACATCACACACACACAGTAACCACACAACACACACACACACACAACACACACATCACACACACACCCACCACACACACACAGCACACGACATCACACACACCTCCACCACACAATACAACACACAACACACACACGAGCCTGGAATCACACCACACACAATCACACACACAACACACACACGACACCACACACATCAACACACACCACACACACACACACACACACATTCACAAGGCACACACACACACACAGCAAACATCACACACACACACACATCACACACACAATCACACACACACACACAGTACACACAACACACACACACACCACTAACACGATTAATATATATAATATATAATATATATATAATATATAATATATATATATAGTATAATGTAAAATATATATTTATACCTATCGAACAATAATATATTGGTGCACCGCACTAGGTTTCAGGTACAGTTAAGCTTCTTCTAAAGCTCCTTGACATATCTTAGTGAGGCCTTAGTGTGAATGCAGTAGGCACTTTGCAATGCAAAGCGAGCAACTGAGTTTTATATGTGCTGAAATTTAAGCACTGAAACCAAAACAGTGAGTCTGCTTGAGTGTTGGTGATTTCACGATTAAAAGCTTATTCAGACGGAGTGAGTGAAAACGTGAAACGTTCCAACGAGCGTAGTCTTACGGATGGGCCAAACTAGCAATCTTTATCTGGCTAGTGCTTGAATAAATTGCATGCGTACATGGGTTTCAGGGATAACTTCCGCTTCATTGCACTGAATTTGCAAAAGTACACACTTATCATTTTGTCGTAAATTAACACATGGTATAGGCTACGTGCAAATATTTAACACAACTAAATGCATTTCCACCATTCATTAAATAAAATACCGGCTGGATGATAAGCATGTGCCTTGACTTTGAACATACCTCCACAGGTGAGAATCAAAAATACAAATAACTGAAAGCCACATAAAGAGGCAGGTAAGTATTGTTTTACTATTGCAACAAACAACGATGGTTATCAATGGCTGAACACAAATGCAACAACTCGGCGCTCGCTCCGTCTGCTTCATGCCGTGCATACCTTTCTAGTTAAAGGGAGTGTGCCTTCTCTTTTGAAATGTCAAATATATTTTTTTATTACGGTAAGAAGCTATTGCTTTGATTATTGGTTACGATAAAATTCACGTCTGGAGCCCCTTTAGTTGAAGTTTTACTTATATTTCTGTTTTTGGCATTTGTTTTGTTTCAAAACTCAAAACGATCGTCACTATAAACGAGTAGCGAAAGATGTTACCTATAATGGGCGCACACGTGGCAGAGCTAACAATATATGCCTAGCGTTGTAAATTTAAGAGCAATGCTCTAGTGCGAAAGCTCTCTGGCGACTATTGAATAAATAATTACTGCCAGTAATGTGATTGGCCGACTTTGAATATCTGAGCAACTAAGTGATTCTGGGGAAATGAAAGTACATGGCTAAATTTCAAGAAAAATAATGGGAATTTCTGGTGACCTAAGCGATTCGACGAACTTCGCCAAAAGTGAAATGGCCTATTGTACTCGCATAAATTGCGAGGAAAATTGCGAGGTTCTTTGTTTTCCTTGAACGACCTCTGTCATGCTTATTCAATACATATACAGTTCGTTAGGGGCATCCTGCGCTGGATTAAAAGATGTATATGTATGTTATACACAGCTCATCACCTAGTCATGTCCATGGTTGTCACGTTGCAAGGTGTGGTGTAAAGTGAATGTCTTTGACGCCGAAATGCCCAGTTTATCTTGTTTGACCGCGTCAAATAATTGCAATGACGTGTTTCGTGTGTTGGAAAACAACTTGTACAGAGCCATGTAAAATTAAACGTTGCGACATGATTACTGGAATGTCAACAGTGGCACATGCATGCATTACAGACATCATGCCCAGCTCACATAGCTGCAAGTCCTTTGGCTACATTGCTTGTGATATATTTTTCATCGGCGAAAGCTGGTCAGCAGAAATTCAGAGTTACAGTGCAAAGGAGTGTCGATTAGTATTTAGTATTGAACAAACTGATTCACTGGGAAATAAGGAACATCCAATTAGTCATTGGAGTAAGCGTCTTAGCCTTATTCCTGGACGGATAGGTACAAAATATACGAATCTTTCGGGGGTGGGCTTATTCGCCCCCCTCATATCTCGGCTTCCATAAGACACATATTGTGGGTCCTGAATCCTGATCAGTGTTTTTCATGGATCGCGTGCACCCATGGGTGCCCACTCGATTATCCCGATTGTCTGGGCTGGGTATGCATTTTTCGACTTTTCATGGGTACTGGGTGGGCATGGGTACAATTCTTGAGTCATTTCGCTAGCCGTTATTTTTTTTACTTGACAACCAGATTTTTAATCAGGTTAATATGTTAATAAATGATATAGGGCAATGCAACAATAAATTTGGGGAATTACATGAGAACAATAAATCATGGATAGTACTAAGCAGTGGTGAGAGATGAAAAATCCCAAATCATGTCCGATCAAAAGTTAGATCCAGCATGCTAATGTTGACCGAAAAGTGTTCGATGAGTCAAAAGCCACAGCAATACACAGGTGTGTCATAATATTTATCGTTAATAGCTTGCAAGTTAATATGTTATGATAATTGATAATGGTTAAAAAAAATATTTTATGCCTTATCTGAAATGGGCCCCAATGGTTCTCAATATTATGAATTATCTAATTAGCTGTAACTTCGCAAACAAATGTCTGCGGTCGTTTCAGCCCCTCCAACCCCGACGCTTTTAGGGTTAGAGGTCAAAGGCCAATGGCCAGTGCACTGGCCACTCAGTGGTCAGTTCAGCAGTCAGTCAGCAGCCAGCAGTCAGCAATCAGCAAACAGCAGTCAGCAGTCACGCAGTCAACCAGTTACCTCGCCTGTGGGTGGTTTCGGCACATCATGTCCCTTGGCCGTCTCCTCGGAGTATGTTGTGTGCAGCCAGGTGCCGCCCTGGTATTCCCGCTGGGTCCAGAACCTTCCCGAGCCGGACTCGAAGTCCTCACACCAGTCTCCACCGAGAGATGGCGTTAGTGTCGCCAGCAGCGCCAGCGCCGCGAGGCATGAGTGCTGCAAACTGTGGAGAGATGGCGTTAGTGCATACTGTCGCCAGCAGCGCCAGCGCCGCGAGCAGGGGCGCAGCCAGATCTTCAACAAGGGGGGCACGACATCACCAGGGCCTCCCTCAGCAAATGTCCCCCCCCAAAAAAAAAATAATAATAATAATAATAAAAAAAAATCATATCCACGAATTTAAGCCACTAGATTTTGTAGGGCCCCAAAAAGTCGCAAAAAGGGACGTCGCCGATAATTTGTTAGTGCAAAAGTTGGTCCAATAGAGGGCATGTGCCCTCTTTGCCCCCCAGACTGCGCCCCTGGCCGCGAGGCAGGAGTGCTGCAAACTGTGGAGAGATGGTGCTAGTGTCGCCAGCAGCGCCAGCGCCGCGAGGCAGTTCTTCAAACTGTGGACGTGAGGTTAACCCGCGCCGGGCCAGGGGGTGTATGTTCTTAGACACCCCCCCCCTCAGGTTTTTCCTGGATATCGGGAAAACGGCGGCGCTTAGCGCCGCCACATTTTCAGTACCTGTGCATTCATCTTTTGTACAGCTTTCAATTTGTTGACAATAGGTAATGTCAGGCAGGAGCGGATCCAGCCCCTCGGTTTGGGGGGGGGGAACTTTTTCCGGCAAAAGGGTATCCCATTTTTTTCTCCACGGATTTGGGCCTTTCACCTTATTTGTCATTAGAAGTTAAAAATGCGATTTTTGCAAAAAAAAAATCAGAAAAAAAGGAAAAAATCAGAAAAAAACACTTCTTCGTTTTTTGGGGTAAAAAATCGTGGAAAATCACTTTTAAACACTCAGAACACCATTTCCATAGCATATACACACGTAGGTAATTAATAATAACGTTTATCTCATACCAAACTCGCAGGGGCGTCACCGATAATTATTGAGGGTCTGCCTGAAATGACGATAAAGACGTATACTCCGTTTTGTCTGCGTGCAATGCCTTTGCAACATTTTTAATGTATACCTTCCATGTTATAATTACGCATTTTGGTTTGATGTTAGGTAATTTAAGGTGTTTTTAAGAGGGCCGATGTACGCGTCATATCGTTCCGCAGTCGCTTTCGGAACTCGGCAGGCCATGCTTAACTTGTAGCCAGCTTGAAAATTAGCTCTCGCCTCAGGGGTGGCCTGACAGGCCTCCCTGATGTTTTTCTGAAATCATTTTTTACTAATGCGGTGCATCTTGCTGAAATTTCACTAGCTGAGTTGACAACAATTATTCGTATGCTGGGAAAATTTCACTGAAATTGGTTCAGTCATTTGGAAGAAAATGACGTTTTAGTGACGATTATAGTTCAAGTTGGTGGAAAGACGATAACTATATTGTAAAAATCGTATAAAATAGAGTTTTTCAGCAAATTGCTAACAGTAAGTAACAAAGATCGAAAATGCAATTTTACTTAGGAAAGGCCAACTCGGATTTCCAAAATTTTGGGCTTCTTACCCCTAAAAACTGAAAAATTGGGAATCACTATTTTTTTAAATTGTCAAAATTTTTGAAAAACCGTGAGATAAGTGAGATAACTAAGTATGGAAAATGCCCCAATCAAATTTCAAAGCAATAACTTGAAATAACTATTTGTGATTGTTACACTTGTGGCTCTCTAAGTGTAAGAAACTCATGACGTAATTTTTTCACTTTTTGCACTTATTTTGACCAGATACCAACAAAAAATAAATTTTATGTACTTCTGCGACAAAACTGGTCTAGGGCCAAGCTTTTTATTTTCATTTATCAATTTCTC
>VOPJ01002571.1:0-115000 GCA_014673585.1 Semibalanus balanoides
TTCATTGCCGATAAGTCAATACCAACTTCAAAACTGTTTTGGAATGTTAGCCGGTCTCTCGCATGTGCGTCACCACTTACCCGATGGTGTCATCACGACACTGGTGTCAGCTCTCATTCTCTCGCAAGTGACGGCAAGTCCGCTACTGTCTCTCGGTGTACGGTAACGGCTCGCATAATTTTGCTGATGGAATCCTGGTTTCAATATTAAAATGTTGTTTTCAAATACCTTAAGTTAAAATTATTACGCCGCTTGGCGGCGTCACATCGGTGGCCATCGTCATAACCAAGCCATCGACATCGTCTTCGGTTTTTCGTAACACTGAATTGAATGATTCGCATTTTTAGCCTCTATCCTCTACGAGGCTCACCGCCTATATTTCTAGGTTTTATCAGGCAAACCCGAAAAAATCGCGTGCAACGCTAAATAATATAGATAAAATAGTATAGCTAAATATATAGATACCTACTCTAGCATGGAAATCCGCATTGAATGTTGTTGCAAAGGCTTAAATAATAGCAAAAAATGGGAACATTTTTCGTCACTTCCGCAGGACCCCGACTCAAGAACTATCCCAGCCAACAATTAACTTGGGTTCTGATCGGGCACAATGGTTTAATCCCATTGTGCCCGATCAGTACCCAAGTTAATTGCTGGCTGGGATCGGGTGAAGCTCCTGCGAGTTGGTATGATATAAATGTTTGTTTTACTTATTGGTGTATATGCTTCGAAATATCGCGTTTCAAGTTTTTTTTCTGAGATGTTTTTTTTTGCTAAAAAAAGTTTTCTTTCCCCGAAAAAAAATCAATAAAAATGTTATTTTTGTGCCCAAAAAGTGAATTTTGAAGGTCAAATACCAAAATAAGGCGGCGACCGGCCAAGATCCGAGAGAAAAAATGGGGTACCTTTTTGCCACAAAAAGATGTCCCTCCCCCACGGAGAGAGTCTGGAACCGCCAGTGCTATGATCGATCTCCATCTCTAATTTGATTGTTGATTTGTAAAGCAGCCATAGGGCTAGTTACACATATGTATTGCTCGGTGTATGTATTCTCTGTGTGTAAAGGCTATATAGGGGAGTGCTCATATTGCGCCCCCTTAAGCGAAAACACGTCCTGTGCTTAGCATATACGTCGTATGAATATATATGCAGCTTCAGAACGCGTAAAGGCTACATAGGTTGCATGTTGTATTTATCAACTCTCACCCTTCGACCATCATAATGATAAACAAACTTATCGGTTGTCAGCAATATAGTTGCGAAGGGCTTCGATGAGACAGACGACTGAAGGCGACTTTGGTCAATATATATTTTCTAAACTGATCATAGCAACGATGGTCACAGTCACACCAGGGATCTGGTAGGTATGTACAGTTAGGCACGCCATACATTGCACCATACAGTCTCGCGTTTTGCCTTATCGTTATCGATATGCTGGGAACGTACGAGGCATAGCTGGGACTCTCTATGACACATCACCACAGTATGAATACAGATAGCTTATGAGTGGAAATGTCTAACGTTACCGCTCATCCTACCACAAAACCTATCTCTGTCGGCTATTGCAGCTGCCTATACGCAGGCAGCTGCACAGTTACCTTAACCCTGAATACAGACAAGGCATATATGGGCTGGTTAGTAGTCGTCATTCGAACATCCACTGACGTTCCCGTGCGGAAGCCAGGCAGCACGAACAAACATAACATCAGAACATTGCAATATAGTACCACACACTCAGCCTCAACATCGCCGGCACGTAGGGAAGAACTGAGCTCACTCGACCACGCGCTCGCTGCTCAGCTACGCGAGACGCTCGCGTAGCTGAGCGCGTTCCCTGTATCGGCCTCTCGCCAATGTCTCCTCTTCAGCGACAAAAAGCTGTCCGCGTCGCGGCCTGGTTGCCTAGGACACAGTTCCATTCCGTCCAGCTCCAAACGCGCACGCGCACACCCAGACACACTCGGACGCATAGTTCATACAGAAGTCGGCACATGACACACGCGCGTGCTCTGCTCCTGGTGACAGGGGCGGGACGGTCCCTGTCGCCCCGAGGACAGCCGGCCGGCAGGAGAAGGTAGCTCTCCAGGTCTCCCTGATCCGGCCGGCAGCTTACACGCTTTCAACAGCAGCACCCTGGCAATACCGACAGTACATATCCGTCAGTCACCTGTCGACATACGAACCTGGAACGGTGTGCTGGCTATCGGTAACGGTATAACGCTGATATGTATGTACAATATGTGACCACGATTACATAATTTATCAGTACAAATGGAACGTTTGTGTTCCATTTTCGTCTTGGTAAAAATATACGCAACCCGGTGCTTTGTGCCCGACCTGTCAAATAGCATCGATAAGAGTAAGTGGCTCGAACAAACCCACTGGAAAGTGGGTTTGTCTAAAAGAAGCGTATGATCGCATCGTATATGGAATCTTCACGAAATTAAAAATGTATCAATATGCAAATAAGCTGAGTTTATGTGATGACACTCGGATTCACAATTACAATAGGTTCTGGATTTATGGAACTGTAAACTCACCGACAGGGCTTTTTATCACAGTCTGTACCCTGTCTCGCTCTCAGACTTCGGCTCCCTGTATCCGGCTCTCCCATTGGTCGATCAGGGTGCTTCGTCGCCTCCGATTGGCCGACGCCACCAGTGTCTGTAATACAGGGAACAAACTTTGAGTGTGCTATATTGACCTTTTATCATGTGTAAATGCTAAATGCATTCTTAATGTTCGCTGCTACGGTCGACTGTCATTGCATTTTTAGGTACACCAGAAGACAACTAGGTTTGCCTTATTTGTATTGCACATGCCCAAACTGCAATCCTGTTATTTTGAATCAGTCCGTCATTATCTTATGAAGATGACTGAAATCCTTGAAAAATATATATTAGCATGTTAAAGGGGGTTGCTTCGCCAGTGAAGTTCAATAGTGCAGATTATGAATGGTGCTGCCATCTATACTGTAGCTGGCTGCATCCGCACTGACCTCTGTCGGCCCGTCATCCAGCAGGTTCGGGTTGGACATGGCGCGACTGAGCGGGCCCGGCGCTGGGTCGTCATCAGCCTCCTCCTGTGACAGTGCCATGTCACCCAGAGCCGCCAGAAGGTCAGGCTGGGACTTGGCCATCATCCGACTGCGGTGTCGGCTGCAACAGGTCACAGACCTCACGTTATGAACGGCATTACAAGTGACTAGTGGAAATAGTTGGTCCTGCTATGGAATCTTAGCATTGCCAACAAAAAAGTATGGCATACAACACAGGGAAGCTAAAACTAGGTGGACGCGTTTCGTCAGAAAATACTTCATCAGCACTGTTGGATACGAGATGAAATTACACACTCACGTCCACCTATGTGTTATCTTTCCTGTGTCGCATGCCATTATTATAACAATGTCTGGATATTAATTTAAAACGTGTAAATGTATTATCTGAAGCCTGGATACTGAAAACAGGGTTGCGAATAAGGATATTACGTTATTTGCTATATCGAGTCAAAAGGAGATTATCTGACGCTTGTGTCCTATGAATGACAATCAATAATCAATAATTCAACAAATCCGCTGTTAATATGCTTTGTCCAGGTACAATTCAAAATAGCAGTGAGATCTCAAAGCCATCTAGCATGACGTCACTGGACCAGGAGTGTGTCACCAGGAACTCACCGCAGCTCCTCCTCGCGCTCCTTCATGGTCTGCAGCTCGAGCTGAATCTTGGCCTCTGCTGTGAGCACCCTGCGGCTGGGTACCTTCACCGGTCCACGCCGCTCCGCCTGATACAAACACAGGGGCACATTGAGTCAGTCAGGGCCTCAGACTCCAACAGCTCAGAGGTGGTATCCAGGCGGGCACAGACATAACCGACCCTGAAGTTAGATATTCGATCATGAGCGAGTTGGGCACAGATTCTGAGTACCACTGGTGAGTGGCAGAGACTAGGAACAAATCTGATTTTCAGACAGCATGCGTGTGAGAGTGAATCCACACACGATGGGATTTTGGGGAATTATGCCTTACTGTCAAGTTACTTTTCAAACCCTGTACCTACCACATCCCGACCGACACTGACGAGCCCCTCCCTCTAATTCAACCCACTGCCGGCACTGACCGTCTGCTCGGTGCGTGCTGTAGAAGCGACGGAGAGCTGCGGGATCGGCCGGCGACTCCTCGGTGGGCTCAGCTCCCTCGCCCCCGCACCTGACGGGGCCGGGGAGAAGACACTGACGGGCCGCAGCCGGCCGCGAGACGCGATGAACTTGTGCATCAGACCGCGACCAGCTGCTCCGGTCACCACTGGCCGGAACACGGACCGCGGCGCGTCCGTCTTCAGGCCGGCCGCCGGGCTGACGGTCTGGGCGGGGGCGGCGGCGGGGGCGGGGGCGGGGGCGGCGGCGGGGGCGGCGGCCGCGGCGGCGGGGCGAGCCGGCTCTGGTGCCGGCCTCGGCACGATGTGGACCTGCTTGACGGCCGGCTTGGGGCCGGGGCTCGGCCTGGCGGCGGGAGCGGGCCGGGCCGTGTCGCGAGCCAGGTCGGCACGCTGCTTCTTGTCGTTGGTCAGCTCCACGCTGTGTTTGGTCATGTCGACCAGACGGGTCACCTGTCCGGGGTAAGGTTTGGTCAGCACTCGTATGTCTCAGTAATGGCCATCACCAGCATCAGCTGCGTATAAGGTACTAGACCTAGTACCTTATGCTCGTACAATGCTCAGTTGCTACCTGTAGCAACAGAACATTGCACGAGTTACTGTTCAAAGGGTAACTTCCACTTATTTCCAATGATGTATTGGAGTTTAATCACATATTACAAGCTTCTGAGCTCTTACATAAATCGGTTTAACTTTATTACTCCACAACATTAGAACGGACTTAGTGTCTATTGGCCATGCAGCGCTGCTCTGTCAGTGCCAGACCCTACCCCAGAATCGCTCGATCTGTCTCACCTTGTCGTCGACTGTCTCCTCGCTGGTGGTGATGTCCTTGCCCTCGTCCCTGAGCTCGATCTCGCGCCGCGTGGCCTCCTGGATCTCCTCCTGGACACGGCCGGTGGCGAGACGCAGCGCCGCCTGGCGGGGGTCGTTCGCCAGCCCAGCCGGGGCAGCCGGGGCCGGGGCAGGCCGAACAACATGCTGGTGGCACGAGAGACGAGAGTCACTTCCAAAAACGGGGCAGTTTGATTTGTTTCTTTTAAGAAAATATCCATCTGATCACTTGCAAGGTCTGTATATGTTCACTTCAGTTCAGATGCAGTGAATCATCGACACGCGTTGACGTAATGATTCTGAATGTCTCGACATCTTCATACCTTTATGGCGTCCATCCTTCTATAGACGGAGTTTATCCTTCATCTTTAGACTGATGGGCGCCAGAGCGTCACAGTCACTGAGCAACCAAACCACGGCGGCAGTATTTACCGGACTTATCTGTATCCATACAGCTGCAGTATTGCGTGACCGTTTTGCTTTCAAACTGCCGGCCAGCCTGCCATAGGTGTTAATCAACCAAGGAGAGCTGAACCTTGCTGTATTACAAAGACAGGGTCAACAATCAACATAGGATGGTCAGAGTGCTCACCGTGGCGGGTTTCTCCTCGAACACAGCGGCCATGGTGTGCCGGGCGGAGAACATGGCCTGTTCCCGGCGTCGCTCGTCATCCCGCTCCTTCGACAGCCGAATCTCACGCTCGATCGGCGTCTCCGCAGACCTGCAGCACGTGCAGTCACAGGACCACCGGTCACAGCGCGCATATCTCACCCCACATCCTCTCTCCTCACTCAATGGCTCTCTCTCTTACACACACACATCTGGGTCGGTTTTTACATGCAAGCCATTCTTTCGGAGTGCGCGTTTCTGCGGACGTCCGAGAACAAAGGCAGTCCACGTGTCGTCCACGTCCTGTGACGTGTAACTACAGCGTCCCAGTATCTGCGGGATCTGTGTCTGTCGCTCTCTGTGTGTGAAACCTCTCAGAGGAGCAGACAGAGGCGGAGCGGCGGAGTTTTTTAGAGGTGTGCTGTGCTGTATGAGGAGGGTTCTTCGGCGGCGGGCGGAGACAATGGATCAATTACGGAGGCTTCGTTAAAGAGAGGCGAGAATCCCATTATCAAGGCAAACAGGTGTCGTGCGGGTCATACGTTTCAGAATTTTGCTGTCTGGCTGCTACATAAATCACAAACATACACGGTACTCGGCAGGCGACATGTCACTGGAGGCCTTAATGACGTCATATGTGACATAATACGTCATAATTCTGCGTCACAATGAACAGTGCATGATTAAGTACAGGAAGGGAACAACGTCTCGAGTCAGACAATGAAGCCCAACAATGCGGGCTTATCCCCTGTTGTGGGCTAACGGTGGGCATGATGCTGTCTGAGCACGTGTAAAGGCTTATCATCTGTAGCACGATGCTACAGTGCTACACGTTCATATATCACGAAGAGAACGAGTTTACAACAAGCTTCATCTTCCTAAGTTGCCTTGAGCAGGTCGTGCGCCTAGTCCATTCCTCGAAACACGACCCGCGACCGTGACCTACAATCGCCGAGGTGACGATCTCCTTACCTGGGGTAGGACCAGCGTTCATCGTCGTTGGTCTCCTCGAACGGTTTGACGGTGATGCGGCGGCGAGCCAGCAGGTCCCCGGCGTCAGAGCCGAGCCCCGAGCTGCTGTGACCCGAGCTGAGGCTGTCAGCTGATCGGGAGCGCTGGTGTGACACGGCCTGGTCACAGGGCAGCAGCCGGGACGGGCTGCGGGGGACAGGTCACAGGTCAGATGTGACGGTCACAGGTCACAGGGCAGCAGCCGGGACGGGCTGCGGGGGACAGGTCACAGGTCAGATCAGGGGGACAGGTCAGATGTTACAGGTCACAGGTCACAGGGCAGCAGCCGAGACGGGCTGCGGACAGGTTTCAGAGTAGGGTTCATAGAGGAAGTTTTCACCCAGGCTAAGAATATTTGCTGCTTTGAAAGCTGAGGAATTCGACGGGCAAACCACAAAAGGACAGAGAATGCAACGCGACAGGAAAACTACCCCCACCGTCAATAACGTAACGGGAGCACATGTGCCACAACCAAAAACTTCACAGGAAGGCTGTTCAAGCACAGTGATTCCTAACGTTGAACGTGCTATGGTTTCTATAAATATAATAAACCAACCAATAGCCCCCCAAAGCTCGCTGTCTTCTTCATCAGAATACAACAGATGCCATGCCAGGGACTGGCTGAAGTCCCCACCAACGTTCGTCCATGCCTCCTCCGTGTAATGCGTGACTGTTATTCATGTACACACACAGAGCCAACTCACGGCCCTCGTCTGCGCATCTGAGCACCTGCTAACGACATGGATACTGGATAGCCCGCTAACAACGCCCACCAACAGCATCAGGCGGCTGGCGGCGGGGCCGACTCATTCGAAGCACGGCGCACCGGAGAGTACGGCCTGCCATGAGCTAACGGGAAGTGGTAATTGCTGCCCCGCGGTTCGTGTGGGTCCGATTCGAGGCCACGGGACACGGACGTCCCATGGGGACAGGGCAGGGCTGGTGGCGTGATGGCGAGGTCCGGGGTGGGCGGAAGCTGTCGGCAGACAAGGACGCTGGCCCGATTTGGGGCATGGCACTGAGTGGTCGTGAGGTCGCCGCCCTAACTGCAGGCCTGCGGGGGAAATCATATGTCCGCTCGTGCGCGGAACGTTATACTTTGAGCTGATTGACCGACCGTTTTTGGTACGCACTGGCACACACAAATGACTATTATTGTTGACCACTATGGAGAACGAGTCGAGGGTACAAACATGGTACGGACGGTGCCGCGTACGATACGTACGATATCGCACGCACGCATGCACATACATACATTCATAGATACGTTCGATGACGCTCTACACTCTACAGCGTATTGGAGTATTGCGAAAGCTACTATCACGGAACGACAACTCTGTTTTTCAAAACCAATCAATTGTCTACCTATTGACAATGGACATCACGCTCACTAATTTTCGAAAACGTTCTTTTCAATATTATTTATATATGTGTTCGCGCAAAATATCAAATGTGAATGTCATCGCCCATGAAAGGATGTTGCATGAAAATGCACAGATGCCTATTGTAATATTTACCTAAGTCTTGATATTTACATTATTTGATCACTGTATCATATTTCTTTGCTCTTATTTGGTCTGTGTTTCTTGATAGATCGATTGATATGTCACCTATTTTCGTGTCAAACAAGCATTGATTAAGGCATAACGACGAGGAACGCTAGCATTCCTACGTAGCTCCTCACTGCAGTATTTTCCCGTTGTCTGTCCAAATTTAGCAGAGTTTGTCTTCAGCCAAGAAAGCTATATTTATTTTGTTTTCCTGACAAATATGGTTCTATGTCGGCTTCAGTAAAGCTGTAGATAACGGTCCCTGGGAACTGTCAGGCCGATTTGTATAGCCTAAATTGATCTCAGGTAAACGGACTGCTATTAGTACATGCCAGTCATTTTATCGTATGTCTTTCATTCATTCATTCACTATAATACCTCCATAATGCAATTTTGTTTTTCCTCTCAAGTGCTTTCATCATAGACTTGCAGATAAATAGACATTTCAAATGTGTGGCCTTAACTCAGAGGCGTCGACATCGGGGAGGGAGATCGCTCCACCCCAAGATTAGAAGGATTTCAACGTTAGCCAATTGGGACTTAGGAGTTGGGGACAAACATCTGGTTGGCACCCCAACCACCTGGCCGAGCCCCCACTCAAAATTGTTAAGCGCCGCCCCCGATTTAACAATAATATTTGTTTAAAAAATGAGTGCATGGATATTTCATCCGACGTCGTATCAGCCGACCGAAACTGTGATAAAAGACAACATCTCCTCCCGTCCTGCCAGCTGATCTGCTCACAGTTCAACATCACACGCTCTACAGTTACACCCCAGCTACACCCATCCCTTCCCATCGTATGGCCACCGTCACTCACCAGTGCGACCCCCGAGCCATCCCTACCCACCACACCGTCACTCACCAGTGCGGCTCCTCGGTGAAGCTCTCTCGCTCCTCGCTGCCGTAGCCGGAGAGAGGCTCCTCTCCGAGCGGCTCCGGCGCAGCTGCTGTCACCGTCTTCTCCCGCAGCCGGCGCAGCTCCTCCTCGCGGCAGCGCAGCTCGCGGATCTCCTGCGCGATCATCGTCTCGGCGCCGCCGTCGGCCGCCTCGTCCACCTCCTCCGGCTCGCTGGTGCCGCACGCGCTGTCCTGCCGGGCCTCGTCCAGGCTGGCCACCGAGGCGACTGAAGCGACAGAGGCAGTGGAAGAGGCGGGGTCGTCGGCGGTGAACAGGTCACGGTAGGAGGGCGAGGCGGGCGGCCGCGCTGGCGCCGGGGTCGGCTTGTTGTGGCCGATCTGTTCGCCGAACATGTAGGAGCGGACGGGCGGCACGACGGGCCGCCGCGGCGCCCAGTCCATGTCGAACTCCTCGAACTCGACACCCTCCACCTCGCCGCCACCGGCGGCTGTGTCCTCCGCGGCGTCATCGAAGCCCGGCGGAGGCGAAATCGGCTCTAGTGTGGCCATCTTGGCGGATGGCGGGTCAGCGGGGGCGGTGCTGGCAGGCGCGGGGCTGTCGAGAATCGCCGGGGTCACTGGGGTCGCTGGCTCTCCCAGACTCTTTTGAAGTCGCGACTCCAAGAAGTGCTTTGTCTGTGCCTTGTTGGCGATGATGGACAGACTCTCCACACCTGTGGAAAAGAAAGTGGGTCGTGAGGATCACATTACGCAATTGGCAGCACAGACAAATATTTGCATAGCACACGATGGCACATATATGTCAGTCAAACTAGTTTCCAGCTGCCAGCCGCCAGAACTAGTCGGACACGAACACACAATGGCATCATATAGGTGCACTATATTTTGCAATTATATCAGGTGCCGAATCTCATCGAATGTCACATCAGCACAGTGCACATAACTTTGCACTGGAACGGAACTATTTGCAGATACCACTTAGTGTAATGTTACTTTGCAAGCTGTCACGTGGGGAAAAACTGTTGGGATCGCATTGTAAATCGTGTGTATAACGTGTGTTGCAAAGTGAAAGGCCGCTTACGGAAGGCCATGTATTACAAATAAAAGTGGAGACACGCAAAATCTGCGGCTGCTTTGCTCAGAGCCGTTTTTCCCAAGAAGCACTTTCACAAAGTTGTCGTGAAGACACAGCAGGTCCGCTAGAAACTATAAAAATGTGGATTACATAACACGCATGTCTGTGTCGAGCGTGACTGACCTCCAGACCGGGAGCTACGCGACGAACGTGTTACAATGCTGTCGCTGTTTTGCACGAATGCAACCCTTTCATAACGGTAGCCAATACAAGCGATTATAGGCGCCTAAACCTTCACGATTATACCAACTGTGCCGTTACTGCCGAGTGTATCGTGATCGTTTCGTGACCATTCCGTAATCATTCCGTGACCATTCCGTGACCATTCGGTAATCACCGCGATACCGCTCTGTATCGTTCCGTGACCGTACGTTAACCGTGCCGGTGCTACAGCTCTCGTGCAGCTCTGTAACTGGCTGGCTGGTGGTCAGCGGTCAGTCGAGGGCGGGTCAGTGACGCCGCCGCGACAGCTCCGTCCCGTCTCGGTCGGCGCCGCCGCAGCAGCTCGGCTGGGGAGGGGAGGGGAAGCGGGATCAGTCAGCCGGAACCGTCCCGTCTCCGACCGGTCACCGGCCCGGCCGACCGACCGACCGCCGCTGCACCGCCGAGTGGAGAGCACCGCACTGCCGCCGCCGCCCGCCCTGCCGCTCGCCCTGCCGCCCGCCGGGCCGACCAGCGTCAGACGCGGACAGGATGTTTGTCGGATGCTCCAACTCTGAAGGAAGGCTACCTGGGAGCCCGCGCGCTAGGCATTATAAAGCGGCGCCGGTTAGAGCACCGTCACGGGACATGTCGGCGGACAAGTGGAGAGAGTTGCTGGCGGTTCTCACGGCGCCCGGAGAGGGTCCGGAGCCTATGCTGTGCCGGGGGCGCGTGTTTGTGGGTGGCGGGATGAGCCCGTTTTCCTTCACCTCTCGGTGACCTGTATTCCTGGCCGGCCATCGGTCACGATTGCTGCCGAGTTCGATCGCGCAGGCTGTTGTGAGGAGCCACCCATCCGTCTCCAGGGAGGGAAACCAATAACGCGTGAAGTCGACATAGCGGCACACCCTGGGGCCGCCGGTCGGCCGGGCTGTTAGCTGGCCATGCATCGGGTGATGGATCCACCGGCACTTGGCATAGAGCACAACAATGAAAATGGAGATTACTTGCGAGGACCTGACCGGCGCGGTGCAGCGTTTGGTGATGCGTCGACCCCAAGCCAGCCAGTGCGAGCCTCAAGTTGTAATGACAAAACTGATATAGGACTCTTTGAAGGATATGGTTCATTTTGCTCTGGTATCATGTATGGTACAAATTAATTGTATGATTCTGACCATGCAAGTTTCATTACATTCGAGAAATAAAAAATATATTATTTATTGCATCACCACAGAGGTTGGCCCTGTTCAGTGGATATTTATTTCGCCTTCGTCGGAAATGGTACGGAATTCCTTTATCTATTCGAGCGAATCTGGACTAGTTCAGCATCAGTGGCTACGCCAAGGACGGAGGCCGGCCAATGTTGTCATTCGACCGATTTGATTGTCCCTGCGCACACCGTGACGAATCCTGTAAATTTCAGAAGGCCACACCTGAGTGCACTCTGGACGTCTGGCATCGCCTAAATCAACCCAGCGCGGCGGTGACACCAACAGCGGCCATCGCCTCTCTGTCAGAGAGCGGCGGAGACGCAGTCAGCCGTGACCGGCGTCGTATGCTAACATGACCCAGAGGTCGGGCTGCCGGATACACTGAGTGGTCCAGCTGGCTTCTGGGTCACGATCCGTCTCCGGGTGGGACGGTGCTGCACCCCCCCCCGATCTCCGTGTCCTCCCAGACCACTGCCACCGGGAAAGCGCCCAGCCAGACACGAAAGTTGCAGCCGGCGGTACCGTGCTGTGTTGTGTGGACCGTGTTCAGACCGTGTGTGGCGGGTTTCGATAACAGCTGGTCCCTGCCGACAGCCGACGATGGCCAGCCGTCGTTGGAAAGTCGCCTGCTCCGTCACCGACGCCTGTCGCCGATGCCAGAGAAGCGTCCAGACCTCACAGCACACACACGAGAGACGATACCAGAGAGGTGTCCAGACCTTCACAGCACACACGAGAGACGACGCGGACCATATTCTGTCAACATGGGTGTGCCAGTCGCAATTATGCCATGTCTCAGCGTGTCATGAAATCAGCGCGCCATGTCTCAGTGCGCCATGTCTCAGCGCGCCATGTCTATCAGCGCGCCATGTCTCAGCGCCCCGTAACTTCAGAAATAAGTGGCTGGGAGCTGCATATCGCTGCATTCCGTGGTTACCTGCAGCTGAGCTGCTGAGTACCCCTGTGTGTACGGACTGTCCATTGCGACACCGGCGCGGTGGCGGCCAGTTCCGTGACCCGGCAGACAGGCCGCTGCGTGGTGATGCAAAGCTCACCGCTGCGCAACGAGGTGGCATCAGGGGCTCGGCTGGCGTTATGAAACGTCGCCACCATCACGCAACGGGGCAGACGACAGCTCACTATCCACGCCATGAGAGGCGGACCACGACTCATTATCCACGCCATGAGAGGCGGACCACGACTCATTATCCACGCCATGAGAGGCGGACCACGACTCATTATCCACGCCAGGGTACGGCGACAGGTCACCGTCACTGAGCTATCGCATCACGGCGGATCTTCTTCGTAGCGGTAAAAACGCCGTGGCCTTCACGCGAGGCCAGCGGCACGTGATGTTGCTTTATCTTGCCGCGGTTACGGAGATCACGAGGTCGGGACTTCTGCGGTGGGAGGTATTGGATCTATGAATATTTGCCTCGCAACAAATTAACCCTTTTTAAGCGGCTTGGCTGCTTATTTGGCATGCTCGACTCGGTTTTGGGAAATACCAGCCCGACTCACGCCCGCGGACGTGAACCGTATAAAGGACGCATGAAACTTAGAATTGATTTCCCAACGGTGAATTGAAACTGGTATGACTGCCGTACGATACTCATCGGGAAATGTTGCTTCAGTTACAACACTCTGCCTCTGGAGTTAAGCCGGCTCATGAGAACCGTGGCACAGTCCGGGGACTGGAAAGCGGCGGCGGCACTGCAAACGGCAGCTATCGCGTCACGCATCTCCCAAGCCATCCAATTCTTACCTGCGTGATCCAGATTTCATGCTACCGACAAGGAAATTACCGCCGAAAAATGGCTTCTCATGCTACTGTTAACCTTGTGTCGGCCCCTTTATTGGGGCCACCGCCGTGAGAACTCAATCAGCTTACGTGTCGACTGCGCGCCAATAAGGGAGAGGCTACCTCGCACTCTGGCGCTCAGACGACCCTGAACGCACCGCTGGGGCATCTAATGGCCACGTCTTATTCACATCGAGCACAGGATCGGGAACCACGCCGTCATCTTGAAGTCATATCGTGTATCATGGCCTGACAAAACAACTCGGCGTATTCCAGAGCTAGGCATTAACCAGACGGCTGCTCGGAAAGCATTGTCGGAATGTATCAGCGTTAAGGATAATCAGTGTCTCTGTAATCCGATCAGTATCCCATGACGTTTTTCTACAATAAGTTGCTTGCTTGTTTGGCACCGTCAGCCATCGTCAAATGAGCGGTCTCAGCGGACCAGCACAGCACATGACGTAGGTATATACCTAGCCTTCACAAGCAGCGTTACGGCAGTGTACGATAGCCACCGTGCTCCGCCGCCGCTCGATAAATGACGAGACGTGACCGTCGAGCTTGGCGGTAACTGGACGGAGCACCGGCTAACTGCCAGAGCTGTTCAGTGAACCCAACGAACTGTTCAGTGAACCTCGCTGCACGGTGTGAATCTGTGCATCTGGGACTTGTTTCTGTCCCTGCCACGAGTAGTTGAACGTCTTTTTAAATTGCACAAACCATGCTGACGTTTTAAATGACACGTTCTGTGCTTTTAAACGCATCGTCATCAAGTAGTTATGTAAGCCAACTGTGATATTGTGTCTAAGCGACTAACTTATTTTTATATGTATCTGGCTGAGCAATTAGCAACTAACTTATTTTTACTTTTATTTTTATATTGTATCTGACTTCACCTGTAAGTGGAGGCATTCTCTGTTGGTGATCGAATGAATAAATAAATAAATAAAAGAGGTCAAACTATTATCTGCGCCGCGTGCTTGCTGCTGACTACATATTTATATAGGCACTGGGAGAGCTCGGGCTCACCCCGGCACAGGAAAGCGGACTTGAACTCACCCCGGCAACTGCTGAGAGCGGTGGAAAGGTCAGGAGAAAACGAGGACAACCCCTGCAGCTCCCCGTGCAGACAGCGTCCCCACTCCTCCCCTGTCGCCCCAGGAGGCAGTGGCGTGCAGACGCGCACGGCCGCTTTCACAGAGCGTCTTCGTTCCGGGCCACCGCGCCCGTTACAAAACCCGGCTCTACAGCCGGGATATCGCCAATAGAAGGTCGCTCATGGCCACGTGACGCTGTCAGCCGACTGTACAGTCACATGACTGCGCTACCAGAGACCACGGGATATGACAGCTCCTCAGACTGATTGAATGTCTGAGTGTTTGTTTTCGTGCCGCTTCGTTTCTGCGGCAGAGTGTGTGCAGGATGGAAGAAAGTTGGTCCACCCCGTCGGGGGCACTCCACCCTGTCCAACCGTCCATTTGGCGAGGCTGGACTGTGCAGTCTCAGCGATAGTGGTGGAGACTGCAACGTGGGAAAACCGGACAAGAACATAACCCAGTGGACAGGCTTGAAAGATAGCGCTGGTTTTATACGAAGGCCGCACAATAAAAACAGACACTCAGATCGGGTTGAAAGCGCATCGGAACGGCATCAAAACATATGCTGCATTCGGATAACGGGCAAAAATGTCATTTGATTAAAACTGAACGAATTGCGCAGGGGACTCAAATACAAATGCATCTTATTATATGTCTGAGATTTCGTCACGAGGCATCATTAGCAAATAGCTATCAACACATCAGAGGAGACATGGTAATCATGACCAGTTTTTTAAGGACTTTCGAATCATAATGTAACCTACAATCATTAAATTTTATCTCAATTTGACATATTCTTCCCTTTCCCCTATTCTTCTCCAACAGGTGTCACCTTTCCTAGTCTTGGGAGGAATCAAGAAGCAGAGATACAAATGAGTATCGTATAAGTTATAAATGCTACTCTCCAGGGGCGTCGCCACAGGGGGGACGGGGGGGGGGACACCGTCCCCCCCCCCAGCCGTAGGCTGGGGGGGATTATCCCCTGCCAGTTTTGGACAGTCTCCCCAGGCATTTATCTGCACTTCACTCGGAAAACAATGCCATTTTTTCAATATCGCATGCGTTTGGAAAAGCATGTGCTCGGCTTTTTTCCCCACTTTTTGACTTTTTTTCCCTTTTGAAGAATTTGGCAGCAATTGTAAACCACGTTTTCGACAGCAGAAGAACATGAGGCATGGCCGAAATGAGCTCTGTTGGTTGTTTACGGCCACATTGTGTGTTGGCCTAATACAAATAGTATCTGTCTGTTCTGTGCCTGTCCCTACACATTTGCCTCTTAAAGGGACTGTCCCACTCCCACCTTAACATTATATTTTTGAGTTTAGATAGCCATTTTTCCGGCTTGCAATGAAATTATGTATTGGTATAGATTAAAACAACCACCGAGGTCGAAATCACAAATAAGTTTTAGTTTGTTTTGACATCTCCAACAAAGAACCCTATAGTGTATTAGCATTAGGGTTCTTAATCGATGTCGTCATCTCTCTTTACCCCAATGTTTGTGAAAGTCGACTTGTTTTACATTTGGCTGTTACATAAGCCCTACACTAGTCATACATGTAGCAGCGTGAAGGTTATTCTCCAAAAAAAATTCATATACGTAATCAGCCCAAATATAAAACTATTTTTTATGAAATTAAGCATTGTTAGTGAGAACAAATGTCATAATCGTGTGTCGGCAGCCAAATGCGTTAATAATTAGTACCACATGCGGCGTACATTTGATAACTTTTGAAAAAGGTGGGACAGTCCCTTAAGTCTTTTCTTTCCCACGTGTTTTTAAGCGTGGCGTAAATAAAATGGATATAAGAAGCTTCTTAAAAAAGGTTGGTACATAATGAATCAAAATGTATTTATGGCATTAGTTAAACAAATTAATCAGAAAAATAAACAATTTAGCGTCAAATGCCTTTGCAGCGGTCAAAATCCAGCATCCGCCGTTAAAACAAAGTGAAAGATTTTCACATTGCTTTGCGGCAAGTTTCGCCATTATTATACAAATGGTCTTAGCCACTTTAGAGAGTGCTACAAGGCCGGAGGCCCACCGTCTATATTTTTGGGTTTTATCAGGCAAACCCGTAAAAGTTCGCGCCGCTTCGCGCGCTTAATATTTTAGTAGGTAACCTACTATAACCATGGAAATTCACATTGAATCTCCAAAGAGCTTTTTTTCGTCATTTCATCTTGACCCCCCACTTAAAAACTTCGGGACACCCCCGCGAGTCGGTTTGAGAATAACGTTATTACTACTTATATGTGAATATTCCGTAGCATGTATGCTACAAAGTATTGCGCTGTTGCGTTTTTTAATGCTTTTTAAGCTCTTATACCAAAAAAGGTGACCGGCCCAAATCCGGGTAGACAAAAATGGGGGTGCCTTTTTGTAAAAAAAAAAATAGTTGCCCCAAACCGACGGCTGGATCCACCAGTGTCCGTCCCCCTCACTCAAAATATCGTGGCGACGCCCCTGCTACTCTCATTGACTTTAGCCATAACATATTTATATCGGGGAAGTAAAAATATATTGATTATTTAGAAACATATTCACATATTTGGTCCAGTGCCGGTGCATGCGTCAAATGAAGTTTACACTGAAATGGCAGGCCACTCAGTTCTTCTACATATTCGTGGACACGAGCGCTGCTCGTATCACAAAAGCGAAGTCACAGCCATCCAAACCTTTGTCATCCTTTAAAACTAATAGGCCGTCGCCGGCCACCTCAGACCCGCTCCATCATCGCGATCACGCTCACCGACCCTCACCCCGCTCGTGACGGCCGTGACCCTGAGCTGAGGTCATCGTACCTGGTCGGACGGCCACCTCGGCTGCCATGGTGCCAGCTGGCCACCGCCTGTCGCTCTTCTCAGGCGGAGCGCGGGTGCGCCAGGTGCAATTTGTCGCCACCTGTGCTGCCCGGCCCAGGTCGGCTGTCTCTCTGCTCTCAGTCGGCACAGCAGACGGCCTTCAGAGCACCACACAAGGCGAGCAAGAATGCTCGGAATACCCGCGGCTAGATCACACCGCACGTCTCCTGAGCTGGAAGCACTGCAACCACAGTCGCACGGTCGTGCGCACGTCGCGCCGAATTGCAGCACGTCGGGAGGTCGTTTTGTCCTGCTGCGGTGTGCCGGTGTGCCCGCTCCCACGGCCGGCCAGAGACTGACCCTGCGTCGGCGCCGCGTCACGTTGGCGTCACGGCCCGCGATCGTCACGCCGTGCGACGCCACGCAGCGGGGCGGCGACACTGCAGCGGCGCACGGTCCGGGGACCGGCGGTGGCCGCACAAAGAGACGCGCCCTCCGGACACACACACACACATACACACAGAGGGTTCGGCTCACCCAGCCTGGGAGACACGCCCACGAGACAGGGATGGCGGCAGGGAAAGCGAGGTGCAAGACATGGCGCGATGTGTATAGTAGATGCATCGAATCAGGTGCCTCGTGGGCGAAAATACACGATAGAGCTGACGAAATTGTCACTGTAAATATAGATGTTTACATTTGATGCGCGTATGATTACTTCATTATTCAGATGCAATGGCTGCTAAAACAAAGGCGACATTTTCACACCGATGTATATCCTTTACGAAAATACGTATGAAATGCAGCGAACTATCACTTTCCTGTTACACTGCTGTTGGTTGAGCTCGAGACATAAGATAATACGGATATGTTCAGGTATGTACGTTTCCTGGGAACGCCTGCTTTCTCGGAGCGGCCTCAATGCTTCAATGCCATGTAAAGCAAGTAGATGTAGAAGATAAACACGAATATAGCCCGAGTGCAAGCTGTTTACGTTGATCGCTTGGCTTCGACTTGTGATATTGTGAACTGTGCTGAGACACGGCCGGATATCTCCCAATGAATAATGCGTGAAAGTACGCCATGAGAAGTACCCGTAATTTGTCAGGTAGGTATATCTTTAGCCTAATTCATTGCACTTCACGCCTCCTTAATTCCCATCGGAACGGGGCGACCTGCTGGGTCACTTCAGCTTACAGCGTGAGTAGATAGCTGGCTCCTCTGCCGTGCCTGACCTCCAGGATCAACTGGGTTCAGCTGGTGACCGGCGGTGACCTGGGGTCAGGTGGTGACCTGTGGTGACCTCAGGTCTGCAGCCGCTCTGCAGGTGCAGCCGCCCGCTCCGCCGAACTCTGTTCGACTGGGGAGCCGACGCATTCTGTCACGCCTATTGGTCTCCCCATGAGGTAAAAACGCCACTCTCAATGGCTGGAAAATGAGTTACAGCTCACGCCTGAGCGTGTCGATGGATACAGGAGCATGAGAAAGGAGAGGGCTGCACTCCAGAACGGGGCCCGACAACAAGTCATCAGCTATTTCAGCATAGAAGGCGGGCGTCGATATGATTAACGACGTCCAGGGACCTAGCCAAGGGGGGGGGGACCGGGCTGAACGCTCCCTGAGGAAAATATATTTGCATTATACCTATACAATGAGATTGTCTGACGACCCGACTTTACCCGATCAGTAGCATATGACTGAGGAGCAAAATTATATTACGAACGAGCGCGAAGTGCTCGCTAGTCTTCACTGAAAACTTTTTCACATATACATAAGCGGCCACCCGGCCCGACTGCAACGCTTTCGAAGAGCTTATATCTTTGGAATCCCACATCTGATTGACAGGTGGTCCTCGCCATCTGATAGCCCCATTCAATCACTTATGCTATTGACAGGTTTCGTCTCACGTGAGGTGTCACCATAGCGCGTGGCACGTGCCGCGTCAGAGGTGTCAGAAAACGTTACCCTGCTACAGCTGAGAAACGGCTGGACCGATTTAGCTGAAATTTGGTGTGTGGTTTGAGACCACAACACTGACAATGTCACTCAAGTCAAACTATGGGTTACACTGCACGTGTGCACGTGCACACCCCTGTTCCGTTACACAGAAACGGCTGGACCGATAACGCTTAAATTTGGTGCATGGTTTGAGTAAATTAAGTTTAGATGAGGGTGGACAAATTTCCTTGCTGTCGGATTTCTACGGGCTCGCTCGTCCTTGGCCGATTAAGGCGTCTTACTGGTTCTACCACCGACGTGCTCCCCCTGAGAAAATCCTGCCTACATGCCTGCTAGCATCATAACGACACTTGATTCTCCGTTGAACCATGGACAGCTCAAATCACGGGCTCTGCTCAATTAGTCAAATTGGTCTTATTCGTTTTGAGGCAGAGATGAAAGAAAAGCGCTAAATCCCTACCATCAGGCTGTCGGTTTTTGTGGGCTGATGAAGAAGCAGCCCTCTCAGGCGAGAGGGTAGCGACCTGAGGAACTAGGACATCTTCCGGCCAAGTGTTAAACGCAGGTCTGCCGAGACCAACTATTCATGTATTCAGGTCAGTCACTGCGTCAGGCTTCAGCTGTCCACGTTTTCAGCAGGAGCGGAGCTGACGGCTGACTCGGTAATTAGACACTGCCGCAGTTCTCAGCTAACTGCCTCAATGTCACACTCAGCAGACTAACAGTGTCACACGCACTCAGGCCTGAAGTGTCTCCAATCCATCACAAGACGAATTGAAGAGTGTGTGTGCGACGTGCGTTTATATGTGTGTATCTCCGTCGCCGTCTCCGGAACAGTCTGGTTCTGCGTCTCTGGCCTGCAGCGGTCAGACGACGGCAGCTCATCTCTGAGAAGGACGGGCTGCGGTTTGCCGGCTGGCTGCGGCCCTGTCGGTGCCGGCGGCAGTCAGACCGCGGGCCGCATATTCCGGCCGTGTTCCGTTCCGGTCGCTCCACAGTCGCGGCGCACCGTTGTTTTTTCAGCCATCAGTTCAGCCAGGCCGGAAAGGCTGGGTCGTGACGTCACAGAGACGGTCGCTACCGAGTCAGCGCTCTACCGGCTACGGAGGTGGCGTTACCTAATCAGCGCACTACTGGCTACCGAGGTGGCGTTACCGAGTCAGCGCG
Source organism: Semibalanus balanoides (assembly GCA_014673585.1). Lineage (NCBI taxonomy): Eukaryota > Metazoa > Arthropoda > Thecostraca > Balanomorpha > Balanidae > Semibalanus > Semibalanus balanoides. The sequence continues at coordinate 20,337 of VOPJ01002571.1, forward strand.
GTACCGGCTACGGAGGTGGCGTTACCAAGTCAGCGCACTACTGGCTACCGAGGCGGCGTTACCGAGTCAGCGCACTACTGGCTACCGAGGTGGCGTTACCGAGTCAGCGCACTACTGGCTACCGAGGTGGCGTTACCGAGTCAGCGCGGTAACGGCTACCGAGACGACGTTACCAACTACAGTCAGTCGCGGTACCTGGTACCGAGAAGGCGACGTATACCCATGAAGCAGAGTCAGCGACACTTAATGGCTACCGAGAAGCGCGCTAACGAGAGCCGAGCGCGGTTCATGGTACCGAGGCGACCCATAACCTGATCAAGCGACGTAACCGCCCGAGGCGCTTAGCCGATCTGGACAATAGCGCGGTACTCAAGCACCGAGAGAGCGAAGACGCTAACCAAGCTCAGTGCGGTATCGCATACGGAGCTGGCATTAACCAAGATACAGCGCGGTTAACGGCTACCGGAGGCGAACGTTACCAAAGAGATCAGCGCACGGTAACGGGCTAACAGAGGCGTATCGTAACAAGAGTCAGCGAGCGGTAACGGCCTACCGAAGCGACGTTACTCAAAAGGATCAGCGCGGTAAACGGCTACCAGAGGCGACGTTACCGAGTCAGCGCACTACCGAGTCGTCGTGGCACCGAGCCCGTGCTGTTCCGGAAACGGGCCGGTTTAGAGCCGGCTGCCGACATCTGACGAAATGCCAGTGTCGAGCACGCTGATGACGAGTTGTGAACTCGCACCGCCACATTACAGTAGAGAGACACCGCTGCATTCACTGGTGTGCGCCATAATGATTGCGATATAAACAGTAACAGGTGTTTGCATATAATGACAGCTGGTATTTTGCTCCCTTCACCTCTCTGCTCTCAAACACTGCAACATGCTGTTACAATAGCATTGCTCAAAAGTGAAAAGTTCCAAACACGCAATACTCTGAGTATACCGAGCCGCTCCTATGGGGTCAGGTCAGTTCACTGTCGACCTTTGCTCGTCTGCAGACTGCAGCGCATGTGACTATCGACCCGAGCCTATCAGAGGTTCCGGCGAGCGTCCATCCTATCGGCCCAAACACGGCCGCGATAGTCGGAGTCCGGACCGAACTCATTACATGCTCCGAGCAGAGCGGTGTGGAGATTGCAGCCTGCCACCTGGCGGCCAGGTCTCCGATTAACACCGCCCGCGGGCACTTACCGATGCTTTTCTGAACGGGTGCCGTGTAGAGGCCGAAATAGGGCACGTCAGGTGCTGGGAGGTTGGTCAGGTGCTGTCAGTTCGAGCAGTTCAATGAGCTCTCAATAGCTAACGGGTGTCGGCACTGATTGCGGTAATCGAATGGCAGCTGCTGCTTTCTCGCAAAGCATGTATGCACAATAACGCTGCACTGCTCTGTAGTTGGCTTGTATGTTGTCAGAGTCCATGACTGGCATGCACGGCAGAGACGTCTCTGGATGCCGCAGCTAACCGTTAACCTGCTCACCTCTGCAACTCACTGTTTCATGCGTCGTGGGCAAGCGACCCGCTCTGTTACCAAAACCCAGTGTCGCAGCCGGCCGGGAATATCCCAGTTAGAAATCTCCCGCCCATTGTTATCATCATGGGTCATATCGTGGCCAGCGGCGGCGGCGGAGGCTGGCGGATCGGTCTGGCCACGTGCGGAGGAGGCGGCTAACGGTGCTGACCCGGCGGCGGCGGCGGCGGCGGCACGCGGCCGGACCCTCACCACTGACCCCGCTCGTGAGAGGCTGTCGAGACCGCGCCAACACGGCCTGGCCAGCAGTGGGCCACGCCGGGCACCCCGTGCGTACCTCTCCACACCACATTACGCCAAACCACAGCCTGCCGCCACATATGAGGCATAGTGGAGACATGCCTGGTGTCTGCCACTGGGGGATGGACGACTTCTTAACATGGTGGTGGGGTGGTTGAGCCGACAGGTGACACCGCTTGGTGTCTCCCGGCCCGCCCCCGACGCAGCGGCGGGAGGGGGCGGATGAGACGGACACAACCCGGTGTTGGGTTGGGCGGGGGCGGAGGACGCAACATTCTAAACCGTTGGGCGGCCGCCGCCAACGCGTGGTACTGTGTTTCGCCGCCGCCACAACGGTATGGTTGAAGACAGCCTATTAGTCACGGAGCTGAGCGCGACTGGAGACGGCGGGCGGCGGACGCGGCGGCGGCGGAAGGCGGACGGCGGCGGCGGGCAGGTGGGTGGGGTGGGGAGGGGCGGGGGAGGAGGCTCTGAGAACCGGACGTGTGCCTCTGTTGCCGCCGCTGCCGGTCCGCGACGTTGATCAGCTGCTGCCGGTGTGTCCGCAAACAACAGAGAACGCCGAGAAAATGGACCATTAGGTCTCGGCAGACGACAGAGAACGCCGAGCAAATGGACCATTAGGTCTCGGGGGACGATTTCGTTTCTCGAGACGTCGCCGTGATGAAATATGACGCTGATTGGATGCAATTAGCTGAGCAATACCCGGAAACGTGGACAATGGCTAACGGGAGGAAAGCGGAGAATGTGCTGACGAGGCAGTAGTTGTGCGAAGCAGATTTCGCTGGGCGAATGTTAACTAAAATGGTAGGTAATTATGCTTAAAGTGATGTTAATGATCTTTTCAAGTCTTCTCGAGAGTATAAAACACGACAAAGATCCGTTGGAAGTCAGAACTCACAGAGTTTCGCCGAGTCTCTTAGCTCAAACTATGAACACAGGAGCGTTTTCTGCTAAACGTAAGACAGGTCCTTTTTAGCTGTCAACTCAAAATCGGAATAACAATGTGTTCTGAGGCAGGTTTTTGTGGTGTTTTGTTGTGTTTCGACTCTCCACGGTCTGTTATCTGGGTCATGCAGCTCTTGTTTTGAATCATTGTCTATGTGTGGAGAAACAGTATGCATGAAAGATGCAAAAAGGCGAAAACCAGAGTTCACGCGAGAAATCGACCCCTTGGCCTACTTAGTAACTTGCGAGTGCCAGACAAGGTTGGTCAGAATACAACACACTGAAATTGTAATACCGGTATTGAGCAATATGGGCCAACCGATCTCCAACTTCTCAGTTTCAGCAGATGCGAAATACAATGATCACGTTGCAATCAATTGGTATACTGAGCTAATATTGTCCAACAATATGACAAATAATGTGGCAATGCTACTCAAAATCAAGAAACACCATGTCTTCACATATGTATCATGAAGTCAGTATAATGATCCATAAGATTCACAAAGCCTTAATTATGTACAGTCGTCTGACCAAGTGAAACCCACTGCAAATCGTATTCAACACCCTTCGTACTATATATTGATTTTTTTTGCGGGGAAGAAAAAAACGCTATCCACATTTTACCCCGCGCAAGAAAACAAAAAAAGAAGCATCACCAAACACAAACGGGTTTCTCTTGAGCACACACATGTATGTGTATGAAGCCAATACACCAATGTCCTGCTTTCTAAGCCTTTCCCTGGCGTCTCGTGCGGGCCACCGGCGGGTAACGGTGTGGGCTGCAGTGTCGGTCGGGTCGCCCTCTGACGACGTCAGTCTGACGGCAGCGCTTGGTATGCACGGCGGCGGCCGACGGCGGAAGGTCACGGACCGGCTGCGGGCAAGCCGATATCAGGTAATAGGGCTGTACTGCTGCAGTGTCCAACACCACGGGCAGGCATGCCCCAAAACATCATAAAGAAAAGAAAACCTCCAGGGGCCTCCATGAGCTGGCGCCAGGGCCGAGATGTTCGCCAGTCGATCGACAGTCAGCTGAGACTCATCGACAGACTCATCGACACATCGACTCTCAGACAGTCAGCTGAGACTCATCGACAGTCAGCTGAGTCTCATCGACAGTCAGCTGAGTCCTGACAACAGGCAGGAAATCCTGACGACAGACCTGCGGTTTGAGTCCTGACAACAGCCTGCTGAGTCCTGCTGACAGTCGGCTAAGTGTTGCCGACAGTCGGCCGAGTCCCCGCTACAATCAGCCGAGTCCTCGCGACAATCAGCCGAACACTGGCTTCAGGCAGCCGATTTCTGGCGACTGTTGACCAAGCCCTGTAATTTCCGCAATTTCGTGGCTCGTTTTGATCGATTTGTCACCAGTGGTGTTGACTGCTGGGGCTCCCCTGGTCGGCCTGCTGTGTGCCGGGGTGGGGTGGGGCTGGCTGGAGCGCCAGACCGACAGCCTGGCGGTGGGGAGTGAGGAGGGCCGGACTGGCTGGCCATCTGGCCAGGTGCGTGACACGGTCCGCAGTCGAGCGGAACACGCCGCCAACTGCCGCCCCTGCGCCGCTAACTGCCGCCCATGCTGCTGACCACCGGCCGCCCCCGCCCCCGCCACCGGGCTGGGAGGAGGAAGCACCCTGGTGGAGTCGGTGCTAATAAGAGGCTACGGTATGGAGCAGCTGCTCCAATTTGCACACCAACATGTGCTGAAATGTCTGACTCGACGCAATTTTTGTATATGCATTTGTCAAGGCTTTTACTCTGGTGGTAAGCAGTTGCAGATGATCTTAGATTTGATGCAGTGTGTTGTGAGCGCAGCCTTCGGAAGTCCGTAAGCCTACTGTCAGAAAGTTTCTCTGGGCAAGGAGGGGATCTAAAGTGCGTTTTCCTTTCCCACATCTAAGCTAAGGATCGGTCTGCTGCACTGTAGCCTGCAAACATGAGGACCAGAGCCCAAAGGGTGGATACGGCCTTCTTCTAACCATGGACCAAATTTAGGTACCAGCATCATGGTCACTTCACAGTCACACCCACGAAGGAGAAGGAACAGGTGACTGCACAGAACTGACGGCGCCTCATGACAAGGCCGTCTGCAGCAGCTGACCCTTTGCACGACCCGGCCGACCCCGGCACCCATGGCCGACGGGATCACGACCGTCCCCTGCCGCGGGCCGCTGCACACGGACAGGAAACACCCCAGCCCTGCCGTCCCCGACAGGAAGGGTCTGTCTGTCCCCCCTCCCTGTGGAAACGGCCGCCGTTCCGCCGTGTGACCGCGACTCATCGCAGTCCGGCAGTGAAACGGTGCCTTCAGTGACGTCGGCGTCGTCGCTGCCGTCAATGACGACGGAGTCGTGCGCGAATGGTGAACGTTTACTCGAATTGTGGACGGCGTGCGAAATGCCCTCTGGAGCTCGACTATATTTGTGTTCTTGCTAACGGAGTTGGCATTAGGCAGCGTTTTAGAATGCAGATGCGGAACTGACGGTTCTGCAGTGACGTAACACACATTATAGCACCCGGTAGCAGGTCTTATGGCACAGCGCAGAACGGACAACTCGCGGGTGTAAGGACATTCAGCAGTCTCTGCGGAGGACCGGATTTCCGGCGATGCTATCGACCAAGAACAATGTGAACTTCCTGCCAACTGAACCACTCTGTGAGACTGCACGGAATCCCACGCTCATTAAGCCCAATGCTCATTAATAAATGTCTGGAATTATAATTAATCGTGGCAAGGTGATTAGTTCAAAGCACCGCACACTACCGCATTGGTAATCGTCATTGCACTGCTGAAACCGCAGCCGCGGTATCATATTAAATGAGCGTAAGTAATGTATACATCTGACAAGTATGCTTCATGTTGGTCGGTTTACGCCTTCAAAGATACATCCTTTGGGCACAGGTTTGCAAATATGCTTCATAAAATAAGTTTCAGGCAAGGGCAGCTATTTTACGATATTTCCCATAATGGAAGTTCATAAGCGCTGCGAAGGCACTCGATGCTGTCCACCGGGGGGCGGGGACAGCAAATTAATTACACTGCCAACTGCCAATCAAAGGGTCCGAATGTAATATCTGCGACAACGAACAACAACGCAAAATCGGGCCGAACAGCCCGACGACCCGGATCCAGTTCATCTGAGGACCTACCTGACCAGCCACCAGTAGCTCCTCTCCGTGTACGCTCCACGCAGGAGGAACGGTCACCCACCAGACGGGCAACGGACGCACCACCGTACTGACGGGCTCCCAGCGCCTCCGCGGCCGCGGGCTGCCGTCTCTGCCCGAGACTGTACCTGTGAGAGGCGCACCTGGCGCGGCCGGCCAGGTGCCGGTACACTCTCTGACAGAGAGTGGGGTGTGCTCTGTGTCCATGATGCATCACCGGGGAAACCGATCGACGGCGAAATCGATCGGTGCATTATTGAAAATTGTTATTTGGTGGGGCTGGTCGGCCGGCCGCCCCGCTGTGCGTCGGTTAGTGATGGTAATTCGGCTCGTTGAAAGATGCGATGGGCGGGCTGGGACGGCGCGATGATGCTCTTCGTGTCGAAAGTGGTGCCATCTCTTATGCGCCTAATTGCGAGCCGCGAGATCAGAATGTCGTCTTGGACGTCCCTCGCGCGTTTTCTCTCTCGGTGAAGATTTTACCACGCTCTCACGCTCGAATTTATCCTCTAGGTCTGACTGAGGTTGAAAACAATTAGCTCGCGCCGCGGACCGTTTGGCGCGACTCGGTCCGCAGAAAACGTTCTCCTTGCCGCCGGCGCGTCAGATTCGTTCGAACAATTCGTTAACGCTGCTGCGTTCACGTTCACTCCGACGAGGGCGGTCGCACCACGGGCTCGTTCACGTGCATACATGACGCATTAGCGCACACAGCCCCATGCGAACCGGGGTTCGACGGACCGCCGACGTACGTGACAGCCTGGTGTAGGGGACAGAACGCAGGTGTGGCTGCGGTTCTGTCTGAGGGGTGGAGGAAGCCCCTGCGGTGATCCCCGTCAGGGGTACCTCACTGAAGTGTCGCTGGTTCGACAAGGCGACTGGAGCCGAAAGAGACCGCGTCAGTGCGTTATGGCTGCCGATCTGTGATGACGCTTGTTGTCGACGAACTGGGCCAGCCATGCGGCGCGGTTTTTACGGATTAGTCACCGCGCGCGCCATATGGCCAGTGCGTGAGGCTGTGAGCACGCCGCCGCGCCGGACTTGACCGGAAACTGTGTCAGACTGCCGCCGTCTGTCAGTCTGTCAGTCTGTCAGTCTGTCAGTCTGTCAGTCTGTCAGTCTGTCAGTCTGTCAGTCTGTCTAGTCTGTCAGTCTGTCAGTTGTTCAGTCTGTCAGTCTGTCAGTCTGTCAGTCTGTCAGTCTGTCAGTCTGTCAGTCTGTCAGTCTGTCTGCTGCAGACTGACTGCCAAAGCTGACTGGCGGGTCTGGTGCGCTAGGCGTGACAGTTCGGTAGACGGTCGATTGGAGCAACGGAAGAGGATGTGGTGGTGTTAAATTATCTGAATTTGTGCCTCAGAGAATTATACTGGCAGCTTCATGGTAGAAAGAACAAGCCAGGCAAAGGCTTGCTGCAGCCATAGAGACGAGCTGGTATCGAACATATAACTGTCTCTTCCTCGAGAACGTTACAATTAAATTTTTAGGGGCCTAAGGGAACCATACAAAGGTCTTCTATGTGAAATCAAGGCCTGCAATGATTACACGCTCGAGCAAGAGTGATGAGACGAGTGGGGACGGACTGAGAAGAGCATGACTCTGTTTCCTGAATCAAAACATTCGTGTCTTCATCCACGATGTGCCGGCAGGCGGGAAGCGTCTTTTGTCCGGACTTTGTCCTGGATTTCCGCGCGGCAGAGTTTGTTATTTGTGCGCATTACCATGTCCTTGCCCACGCCCAGCGCCGAGACAGTGAGACTTGCTTTATATGACGGACAGACTGTGGTGATCGCCTCGGAATTCGGTCAGTTCAGTGTGCCCCTCCCCCTCTCCTAGTGACCTGATGACCTGAAGTCAGTCAGGATATTTACGAGCGTTTACCCGGAGCTGACGCTGTGTAATTTGAATCACAATGTTCAGTTAACGTGAATTGATTGCTGATGTCGCATCTACGGAAAGTGTGGCGATGTATCATTCCAAACACATTACTTCTGATGGTTCCGTTTGAAATGTTTCACAGGGAAAGCGCGGATGGAATCGATAATCGAAATGCAGATACCAAGTGTAAAAACGGCCATCACTCGCGCTTTCTAACCGTTTCTTTCGTGAGGATACCCTTTCAGTTATTGTACTAGGTAGAACATACGTTACGTTAACATATGTTTCAGTCATGTAATGCGTAATGTTCCAATGTTGTTCTGGGTTTTAAATAGTTGCGCATTGTTTGGCTCTCGTTCGGTGTCACCTTAATTGTGATTTATATAACTCTTTATTTCTGGTAAAAGTAGAGATGTGAGGCCGAAAACTAAACCTTACACACGTAATTATCATATTTGCCATGGTATTCGCAAAATTTAAACCGCTCCCGGATAACTGGCTGCACATATCCTTGGTGACTTTAGCCAGTCCTGAGTTCAAACCCGAGATGAAACTGACTATCCATCTTTTCGTCGGACAGTCGCTGACGAGCTAGTCATTATAAGCCATTGGCTGAGACTTAGCTCGTGACTTGCTTGGTCTCACCCGCAGCCTGGTGACAAGACCCAAAGCAACGTTCAGACTGGGACCGTCTATCATGTGTCGCACTCTTGACAAGCCCACGGAAACGTGCTGATTTGTTATCGTCACTGCGCGAACGCTTTAGCATAATACATGGCATTTTAATTGTTCGATCGTGCTAGAAATTGTGAGGCATAACAGCTTTTCTCTGGCTCTCCTCAATAATTTTAAGAAAAAAAAACATGACACCTGACTCAAATTTATTTAATTGATGTGCGATTCAACTTAAACACGCGCCTTGGAGCGGAAGAGTCCTCTTGGAAATTATTACACGCACAGGAGGGGAAGTGGGCAGTGGCGGCTCGTCATAGGACGGCAACTGAGGCCGGGCCTCACCTTATTATTGAGGAAAATGTGCTTGAAATATGGCATCGGTTGCCAAGACAACAATGTGCGTGAGTGACTACATTCACTGCACATCGGCAGTGCATTTCATTATGACATACACCAAAATTATCGTTCTATGTAGCTTCCATTTCCACCCGCCCAAGCCACCGCGTTCATACGTTAAACAATACTTCAGTTGACGCTACGAGCCGGGCTGAGGCCCGGCGGTCTGCCGCCTCCGCCGTCCTCGCCCGTTCAACCCTGCTACTGAGCACCAGCGGGCGAAACGCATTCTCAGCCGACGATGCCGCGCCGTGCTGGTAATGACAGCCGACTGAGGCCGGGATGTTTTGGGAACTTCAAAAACGATATTTATTTTGGGATTCTAGGAGTCGTAGCGACGGCAATTCAAAGGTTCATGAAACTAGGAAACATGTTAACAAATCGATCTGCCACATATTAGCCTCGGAAAACCTATAATACATTATTTAATATTATTATATTTACTATCGTCCCGTCGGCGCCGGGCAGGCGGCGCGGCGGGTCGGGCCGCTGCGAGAGTAGAGCGGCGACTTTTAAATTCCCTGCAACCGTATATGGCGGATGTTTGGCCACCTAAATTGGCAGGTGTTATTTAGATAGACCTCCACTATAGGGAATGCAACACATTCTTAAAAATTACCGTGAAATATCCATTTAATGTTGCGTTTGTAGTTTCGTAACAAGTACTGATTTAGCGGTGATGTTACATTAAATGCTAACAGCTCTCCCTCTGGTCTCGGCTCGTGAGGCCGCCGACTAGCCGGCCTCCAGGCGCTTGCGCATGCGTAAATACGACCTGCTCGGCATGGCTCAGATTCGCCATGCTGCCCTATGAAGTCGCCAACCCCTCTAGTGTTCTATTGCCCGCGCCAACCAGCCAGGCGCCATTATTAGGTAAACATCTTCGCCTACTCTGTTTATATTGACGATCGTTTATGAGTTTTTGAAAACAAACAAAATGCAAAACAGAATATAAGCTAAAAAATCAACTAAAGGGGCTCCAGACGTTAACCTAGGTGGCGCCAGCGTGACTACGGGCAGCTGCAAGTCTATACCCACCGGTTGTCGATTTTAATTTGGGGGGTGGGAGCCCCCAAGGGGGGAGCACCAATGATTTCAAATTTTTTTAACCATTAGGGCCTATGGCGTTGCATTGGTACAAAAATTGAATTATATCTATAAAGTTAGCCATTGGGCCCCCCCATCATTTGCAGAAAATGACGCCCCTTCCTACAAATGACCAGCCCTTTCCTACCCCTTGCAATCTGAACTTGGGGTTTGGGCCCTCAGGTACTTGATGCACACCGAGCCGCCACTGGAAGTGGGGGGAGGGGTCCGTTCCCCTCGAGTTCAGCTCCTATGAGACATAGACACAACCGAAAATACCGTTTAAAAGTTCATTAAAAATAATGTTGAAACTATTTCAGTAATGCTTTGGTGCGGGTAAATATTGAGGTCACCAGACGTCATCAGATGTCAAATTTTCCAGTTTTAGGACTTTGCTTTGAACACCCTCAGATATCTCAGGAACTATGACCGCTAGGAACAAACGGGTGAAAACAATCTAAGGCTTTTGAAAAATACAATTGGTGTCCTCACATTTGAGCGCAGGTAAATAGTTAAAGCTTCAAAGGTCATCAAAGGTCAAAAATACTATTTTTGACCAAATTGTATTTCGCGAATAGTGTTTTATCTAACAAAGATAATGCAATACTTTTGGCGCCATCGTGTTTGTCTCGTCAAGGCGCTTCAAATCATTTTCATGTTGACCATGTAAAGTCAACTTAAAATTTGACTTCAGGTTAAAGTCAAGTGGTGACCCAAGTAGGTCATCCTGTATATGTTTGCATGTATGTATTTACGTCTTTGGGTGATCCGCACTTGCGACGTGGCTATAATTCCCGGAGTCAATATAAAAAAGGGGAACCCGAACATCGTAATGACAATCACACAATAACTCACATTCACACAGTCTCACTACAGTCACCGAGTCATAAGATGCCTACAAACAGTGCGATTAAACCTATTGACGGGCATGAGATCGATTAAACAGATAATCGACACTTCCCCTCGATCAGTGGCTGCTAGGATACGGTCAGAGACTGCGACAAGTGCGATTTCAGTGGAATGTGCCGGTTGGAAGCCGTACTAAGTGGGAGACAAAAGGTGAGAGGATGAGAGGAAGTAGCACAACTGTCGCTGTACACTGTACAGTACAATGCGCTCCACGAGCTTGGCTATCGGGCGGGTACGATAGCGATTGGTGGGAAATTGGAAGGATTTGCTGCATGCTGGGAGACGTGTCTTGACGAGACAAATGCATTGGTGTCAAAGGCGGATCCAGAACGTGTTTTTTGTTTTAGGGGATGGCGAATCCCAGTCTCACACAATTATGAAAACGCATCGGGTTTCGGTTGCATATGCATTGATATCTGATATAAAGTAAACTGTTCCTTTGTAAAAGTTGCTTATATTTTTATATACCAGGAAATGTGTCAATTGTGTGCCGATTTCAGGCAGTTGGGGGAGGAAGCAATCACTCATTTTGTCCAACCGTAGATCCGCCACTAATTGTTGCCGGTTTCACTTATATATCTTAATTTTGTCGAGAGTGATTGACAAAAAAAATGTTAATGACCTCGGATGACCTCGGCTGACTCTAAAGGGATCACTGAACAAAACTTCCACCTGATTCATCCAGAATGATCCATGATAACATGATCCAGAAGGAATCGGACTGACATCATGCGTATCCTAGTAGGAAGCACTTTAATATTTCCTCCCATTGACTTAAAATGAGGTCATGAAATTGACCCCACCCTACGTCACCGATGTTAAAATCGGAGATAAGCGAATTGTACGTACCTATGACTTTATTAAATCCTGTAAGTTGAAACCAATTGGTCAGAAACTGTAGCTGTGGTACGATGGGTAACTTTGCATTTGGGGTCTAGGGCCTGGTGACCTGACCTGAGATGACTCGAGGTCAACAATTTCACACAATGTCATACCCAAAATGTGTATACCCAAGCGGCTGTACCAAGCGCCGCCGTTTTTTCGCTATCCTCAAAAACTTTAGGGGGTGGATTTTGCTCCCCCCCCCCCCCTCCTCTCCAGGGCGCACGTTAGGATACACTGGTCTCATTTACTGATGCTAGAAATCGGAGGCTGATTTTAAAATTGAATGTGGTTAATGCTTTAGTGAGCCATGGGATTATTTATCGTGTAGGAACCAGCAGATATCTATCGTGTAGGAAATTGAAATGTCCAAGCTTAACCCTATTAGTGGCAGGCTCCCGGCTACCCCTATTGAGTGCCAGGGCAGGGGGGGGGGGATATTCGCCCCCCCCCCCCGGAGATCTCGAGATCTACCCAGTCCGATTTTCAAAAATCAAACGGTGGTCGATTCAGCTTTAACATGATCTACATTTAATAAAAAACGAGTTTCTATAAATTCTTAAATAGGGGGGCAACAGGGGGCCAAAAAGTAAAAAAAAATTCGAGGTATTTTTGATCCAACACAGCTGCCATGTTTATCTACCGATTTTAATCAGACAGCGATCGATAGACATCGGTAGGAAATTGAAATGTGAATGACGATTTGTGAAAATTCGAAAATCATAGGTGTGTGCAGTCACTAATTTGGGGGGCAAAGTAAAAGCGTAATTAAACGTTTTTTTTTGATGTCTTTTTTCTGAAATAAATGCAATAGTTAGTTATTGTCATCAATAAAAAATGTTTATTAAACAATTTTTTGTAACCATAGGCGGTGCCAGGTTTACGAAAAAGGGAAGGCCAAATAATACAAAATATGATCCGCAGTCAATGCTTCTACCACGGAATATAAATCAGTTACTGGTATAGATAGCTCCGTTTTGAATGCTGTATCTCATAGGGGTATCCAGGATCCCATTTGGGAGATGCAAGACTTTTTAATTGGAATAAATCCCGCTAATATAATACTAACTAGTACAATTACTAGTTTGCTTGCATTTTAATTCACATAAGTTGCCCGCTTTTTACCCTAAACCTGGGCTCGCCATTCTCTCAAATGTTTAAAAAAGGACCCCTGCTACTTTTTCATCGGAAAAACTGCAGTATATTATGTTCTTGTAGGCCCATGGCATCAAAGGTTTCTTGCAATAATAAATGTCCCTTTTTTTCGGTTCTGAAGCGCGCCTCTGAATAAAATGTATTTAATTTTATCTCCTGGACTCATATTTCCAGTCATCGTTCTCAATTAATTGTGTATTGCGCTGTAATCGCTGGTATATCGTTAATCACTATGCCAAGTTTGTACCCCCTTTTTCTGAGCCTGGACACGCCCTTGAAACTCAAGACGTAATAAATTATCCAAAATAAAAAGGAGAAAACTATAATTAGCATCTTCATAGCTATAAACGCAATTTAATACTGCTTTATTGAACTATCAGCCTAGGCGTTTCTATACTTGGAAATCCCCTTTAAGTACCTGAAACCGCCCTGCCGTAAAAAATATAATTTATTGAACAATCAACTAATTGAATTATTTAAAAAAACCGTAAACCTACGCAACTTCAATCATACTGAGAGTTAGGAAGATCCGTGAAGTATCACATTTCCGTTATTATGCCAATTGTCGCCGAAAAATCCTCCAAAACTGGGACCTGGAACCGGCTCTGTTAAGTCAGAAACTCCAAATTTGACTCCAGATGTGGAAATCAATTTTAGGAAAAGTCCGAAAGTTTTCATAAGCCTACTCGCAGCTGTTTCGGAGATATCTAAGAAAAACATGAGGGGTGGGCAATATTTGCCCCCCTGCCACTAATAGGGTTAAGAACTTAAGATATGTCGAAAATTATTCGGCGGTCTTCCACCTGTCTTCAGTGGTTGAGTCATTTGCTCGTAGTTCGTACCAACAACGGTCTGGTGTTAGATCTAGTGTTATTTGCGATCCCAAGTCGCCAAGAATTTCTGCCTTTTCCTGGTACGCTAGTGTACTACAAGTACGAAATCGTGTAACTGCTGTTCGTAGCTTGTCATGACCTTACGCAGCTGATCTAAGATATTTATTCGCGATCGTATCTATAAGATATTGATCTTTTCCTTACAACATAGTGCCACTGGATTTACTGCCATGCGGCTCAACAAATGCTGCAAGCTGGCTTTTTGTCGGATGACAATGTTATGCTACAGCATTTGGCGTCAAAGGTATCCGTCTCAAATATAAAACTGAACACATTTGAAAACACTTGAAATATCAAATGCGTCATAGGGCGTGCTATCAGGTCATAAACTGAGGAAAATTAGCGACTCTACATAAACCGTTATCCATCAATATCAGTGTAAACGTGAAGAGACCAAATAAAATGCAATAAACTGAGCAGGCTGCATGCACGGTTCTGTCGTGCAGTTGTTCACTACTTGATTCCGACTCGGCCTCATTTAACACAAATCGATTATAGAGAAAACCGTGTAATTGTTTGTGACTGAGAGCCTGCTGTTGAATTGTTCTATCAGCACATGAGTTACCAATGCATATGCATGTATGTGTATATTGTGCATTAGGCATGCAGTCATGTAGTCAACAACACAGTGTAATACATAAATGTCTGTTTTGAATTTCCTGTCCAGATTTATAAACGGGAATATGTTCTCTCCTTCGGTCGCAACTAGCACGTCTCAGAAAGGTCGATCATCGATTGTCCTCTCCGAGCCGTATATGGTGAGCAGCGAGTCCCCGGCCCGGCCCGGCCCGGCACACCGTGGGGCCGCCGAACGGACGGCGTGGTTGGAATGTGGTGAGTGTGAGCGGCGGCCAGGCCAGCCGGCCGGAACCAGCCGACACGGCAACGACGCGCCGCTCTGAGAGGACGTTCACTCCGCACAGACCACCGTCTACGGTCCACCGTCCACACTCCACACAAATCACGGTCTACACTCCGCAGCATCATGCTCACAGGATTATATGCCGTGGATTGTAGTCAGCGATTGCAGATTTGTGTGCGTTGGACGATGGGTTATGGGCTGTATATGATACTTAATATCACAGTCTGCATTACACTGTCCGTCCGCGGTCCACGTCCACGTGCACTGAACGTACCCCCTCCACAAAGCACTAGTGCTCAGCCCATGATCCTCCATAGTGTGGACTGTCCTCACTTCCTGGCTCCTAAACAGAGAACAGCTTAATCTGTGTGCTTCATTACGGCTGTCTATGGACATGCTCGGAGCTCAGTGGCGGCGGAAGAAGGGAGCGGGCAGGAGAGGCAGCTGCCACCACCAATAACTCAGCCGAGGGGCACTTTGTGTTTGGCAGGGGCGGCGGATTCCGGTGGCATGGTTACACACCCTGTCGTCAGGTAGGGGGAAACATATATTGTTGCCTCCTGAAATATAAGGAGGCCCCATCAAAACTAAAAGAGGCCTCCAAAATAAAAAAAGAGTCTCCGGTGAATGTGCTAAAATATCGAGCAAGCCAAGGGGAAGGAGCGGCCAGGACGCCAGGTCCCTTTCTTGGATGGCAGCCGTTGTCGGGGTGATCAGACTCCAGTCGTCCTAAGGCAGTGGTTCCCAAACGGTGGGTCATGACCCCATTTGGGGTAACGAAACCATTCTGCAGGGGTAACGAAGGCCTGTGAAGTTGAACCATGAATGTTGTGCTAAGACAGCTTCGATGCAGCCCTCGGCCAACAGTATAACTTTTCGGTGCGCCTTGTCGGTGCAACGAAGTCCAGAATTGAGAATTTGGTGAAGAAAAGGGAATGAATACATGTGCTCTCCCAGTCTTTGTTTTTATTGCGAGTTGCGACGCTTCAATGGAAGTGTGAATAGGTGCAACAAACACATTGGGAAATAAAACAATTTTGGATAAATCGGCTTACATTTTGAAGTTTGGGGTAATGGCTTTTTCTGACTGCTGAATAGGGGTAATTGTGTCGGGAGGGCTGGAAACCACTGTCCTAAGGGGACCTCTGTCAGCCTGAGGAGCCCTGGCTCTGGCCACCTGAGGGGGGGGGGCTCAGTCGGTATGTGAGGGGCCCTCTGGTCGACTGAAGGGGCCTTCTGTTGACCTGAGGGCCCCTATGTTGGCCTGAGGGAGCCCCTCTGTCGGTTCGAGGGGGCTGATGAGGGTCCTCTGTCGGCGTGACTGGGCTCTCAGTCAGCCTGAGGGGGCCATGTCGGCCGGAGTCGGTCTCTGGCTGTCATGAGGCTCTCTTAGGCCAACAGAGGGCCCCCTCAGGTCGATAAAGGGCCTCCTCAGGCGGAAATAGGGCCCCTCAGGCCGACAGAGGGAGCCTCAGGCTGACTGAGATCCCCGTTACCCCGACAGAGGACCCCACCAGCCCCCTCAAGCCAACAGAGGGGCTCCCTCAGGTGAACATGGCCCCTCAGGCAACAAAATGCATCTTCAGGCCGACAGAGGGAGCCTCAGGGTCGCCTCAGGCAGAGACAGGGACAGGGTTGTTGGGAGAAGGGGCAGGGGAAGATGCACTCCCCACACTGAGAAAGTTGTGGGGAGGCAAACATTGTTTTGCCTCCATAAATGTCCAAGAAGTTAGTTCGATTTCTGTTTATTTTGACCCAAAAATGACAGAGGGCCCCGAGTGCCCCCAGCCAGCCTGAGGTGCCTCTGGGTTTCTTCCCCCCTCCTCCCCCCACCCCATTCGAAAATACTTTCTGACGCCACTGTTGGACAAAGTAAAATACAGATACAATTCCGCTCCAACCATGAACTGGTCTGGTCGAGTTGAAGCTGTCAGTGGCGTATTGATAAATTCGTCAAGATACACATCTCCGATACACATCTGAAGGTGGTCTCCCACATACCTTCAAAGGCGCCCTCCGATATACTTTGAATGAACCCTCCCACACACCTCCAAAGACGCCCTCTGATATGCCTCTGAAGGCGCCCTCCCACATATCTCTGAAGGCGCCCTCCGATACATCTCCGAGGGCGCCCTCCCAAATAGCATCAGAGGCGCCCTCTGTGGAACCAGAATCAGAAACAAGAGGCACCCTCGCCTCACATTCAGCGAAGGGCGCCTTCGCTGGTATGTAGGGCGGGCATCAGAAACAAGAGGCACCCTCGCCTCACATTCAGCGAAGGGCGCCTTCGCTGGTATGTAGGGCGGGCGTCCTCGGGCTTCGGAGATATGTATCTGAGGGTGCCTTTGGACTATATGGGAGGGCGCCTTCAGAGGTTTATCGGAGGGCGCCTTCAGCTATGTATTGGAGGACGCCTCCGAAAGTGTATTCGAGGGTGCCTTTGAAGGTATGTGGGAGGGTACCATCGGAGGGTGTCTATGGAGCCTGTAAGTTATGTGGGAGGGTGCCTTCGAAGGTGCATCGGTGGGCGGGCGCCTTTGAAGGTATGTAGGAGGGCGTCTTCAGATTTGTACCGGAGGGCGCCTTTGGAGATATGTTTGAGGGCGCCTTCAGAAGTGTATCAAAGGGGCAAGGGCGTATTTGAAGGCATGTTGGATAGCGTTTTCAGAAGCGTATTGGAGGTCACCTTTGGAGCTATGAGGGAGGGCGTCTTCAGAGGTGCATCGGAGGGCGCTTCTGAAAGTACTTGGGAGGGCACTTTGAAGGCAAGTGGGAGGGAGCATTTGGAGGTATGTGGGAGGTCGCCTTTAGAGGTGTGTTGGAGTTCACCTTTAGAGGTATGTGGGAGGGCGCCTTCAGAGGTGTATTGGAGCGCGTCTTAGCATTCAGTGGAGACGCGTCTCAAATTCAGCCAGAGCGCGTCTCACATTCAGCGAAGGGCGCCTTCGGCGCCAAGAGGAACCATGGTGCAGTGACCTCTTTAAATACGCCCCTGGAAGCCGTGCCCTCTGCAGCCAATCCCTAGTCGCCATCAGCGCCATCTACATGGCCGGCTCATGACAAGAAGCGTCGTCCGTTTAGGTTCTGAAGAGTCCGGCGGAGTTCCGCGCCACCTAAATGCTTGGCAGCGCCACCTATGTCCTAGCCTCCAGTTCTGATACTAGATGTCGCTAGCTGCTGGTTGGCAGATGGCGCTGAAGTGGCAGTGAAATGATGGCGCTTGTGATAGCGCACGCGATATCTGCAGCGTTCTTCTCCTAATCTCTATCGCTCACTTGACGTTATCCAAAAAGTTGACTCGTCCTACTGAAATATCGAAAGACGTTCGGGTGACTTGACCCCAAACAAACACAGCTCGGAAAAGATGCAGGCCTGGGGCCAGGTCAGTTAAAATTTAGCGTGGACACAGCTCGGAGTAAGTACTGAATGGTGGCTCTATCTGAGGCATGTACACTGTGCATGGGCGTCAGTGGTGGGTGTGTGTGGGGGGGGCAGGGGAACACGTCCCCTAACATTTGCAGATTTTACATTAGGCCTATGGAAAGAATAGCGCGTATGGAAAGAATCAACTTCAGGAGGCATCTGTCACCCCATCTTTCTGAATATGGCGACGCCTTTGGGCATGTGAGCCATGTCAGACATAATAAACCAAATGTTGTATATGGATGGCATACGCATGCACGTCACGTAAGGCTTGGACTAGACACAGCTCGGACTGGTTACAGCTCGGACTGGACACTGCCCGTACTGGTTACAGCTCGGACTGGTTACAGCTCGGACTGGTTACAGCTCGGACTGGTTACAACTCGGACTGGTTACAGCTCGGACTGGTTACAGCTCGGCACTGGTTACAGCTCGGACTGGTTACATGCTCGGACTGTTAACAGCACGGACTGGGTTTCAGCTCGGACTGCACATAGCACACAGTGCACACAGGTCAGGGTGTACTACGCTAGAACTGGGCGGACTTATTTTGATTTGGTCACGTTTAATGGAACGCCGCTCGAGTTGGCTAAGCACTTAAAATTCGGTACTGGGTTAAGCATTATAAGATGTGCACTGCTATGCAAAATCGTTTTTTGATAATGATAATTAATGCTGAGGCAAAATTTATTCTTAAGTCTTAGTTAACTTAATAATTAACGCAACTTTATCAAGCAGAATGCTCGAGTCGCATTGATATATATCGCCACTCAATGCTCAATGTCCCAGTATCTCAACTCAATGAGATATATCCCAGTTATATATCTGCCCCGTGACCCCTCGAGAGGCGATGTCTGTTTGATTCTGCACTCTCATCATCCCTGCAGCGGCGTATTATCCTCGCTAAAAGCTTCAGTATGACACATCAGTTAAACTGGATCGCGTGACACACCAGAATGTCATGAACTAAAACGGGACGGTCGGAGTCGAACCATGAAACCGAACCTAACCGGGTAATTGATCACTTTGCTCGCCGATCTGCCTGGTCATGCCTCTGCCGGGCGCCAAATCGGTCTCCTGTGCTGAAGTCGTCCAGGCGAGACGGCATCGACAGGCCAACGGTGCAGCGGTGCAGCTCACATACCCGGACCGGCCATCTGGAGCCGGCAGAGACGGCACCCGGCGCGCACCCCGGAGAGACGGCACCCGTCGTGCACCCCGCAGAGACGGCACCCGTCGTGCACCCCGACCGCGCGCCGCCCGCCGCGGCCGGCCGACCGCTGCCGAGACAGCAGACGTGTGGCGTCGAGTCGTCGCCCCCGGCTGGCCGAGCCGACCCGCCATGGGCCGGTGCGTCCACTGCATGGCATCTGCCGGCCACCACACCCACCACCGCCGCCACCGCCAACGATGACGGTTCGAGAGATGGGAACCACGGTAGAGGGGTGGGCTGCTGGGAGCCTCCCGGGACGCGAGTCGAATTAACGGCGACGGCGTGACGTCGTTATCTCACGCAGGTAGGATGGATCGCTCGGGACGGAGGAGCCCGAGCTGCCACAGCGCGCTCACTTTCGTCAGTATTGCGAAAATTTGCAGCTGCCGTGGCGCGGGTACCTTGTGTCGACAGTGTGACTATGACGGAATGTGATGATTTATGTGAGTATTTGTTCGCGGATCGCTCCAGATGCCACACGGCGGCCGACACTCGCTGATGCTCTGAGGCGAGCTCTTGGCCAACACTGCAGTTGCATGCATTTGGCACGCTTAGAAACTGTGATGTAACAGAAATGTGCATCATAAACAGCACTCTGATGATGAAAATTAGGCGTTGTAATTGTAGGTATGTATATGTAATTCAGTGTCGCTACTCGCTGCTGCCTGCTGGTACACATTACATATGTATACAGCTTATGTAGGCGGAGCAGCCAGTGATAATGAAAGCGAGTTTCTCAAGCGTAAGCTCTGGAAAAGGGATTGATCTTTGTTGATGTGCCTTTGTTGTCATCCATGGCCTTGCTCGATATAAGGCACTCGTACAGCGCTTGAAAATAATGTTGCCAATGTTTCTACTACAAATGATTTGACCACTACAAATGTTTTCTGTGAGCGAATTAATGCCGGCTGCAGCATTGTGGACATCCGAGAGAGCGTCCACACGGCAGTACGGCACAAGACCCTGGATCCTGACCTGTCAGCCAGCTGATCCCCAGGCCGTTTGGCCGCGACTCAGTGGCAACGTCACGGACGGCTGACCGGTCAGAACGGTCAGCCGGCAGAGAACTGTCCACGCTTGTTATAGTCACAATGACCGGCTGACCGGTCAGACGGTCAGCCGGCAGAACTGTCACGCTGTTATCAGTCACGTGACCGCCTGACGTCAGACGTCAGCCCGGCAGAGTCGCTGTTCACGGCCGTTACAGTCACGTGACCGGCCTTGACCGGTGCAGACGTCCAGCCGACAGAGACTGTCACGCTGTTCTCAATCACGTGACGCGGACTGACCGTCAGACGGTCAGACCGGCAGAGGACTGTCACGC
The DNA here is from genome assembly GCA_014673585.1 of Semibalanus balanoides. Lineage (NCBI taxonomy): Eukaryota > Metazoa > Arthropoda > Thecostraca > Balanomorpha > Balanidae > Semibalanus > Semibalanus balanoides. The sequence continues at coordinate 40,916 of VOPJ01002571.1, forward strand.
CGTTATCAGTCACGTGACCGGCTGACCGGTCAGACGTCAGCCGACAGAGACTGTCACGGCGACTGTTATCAGTCACGTGAACCGGCTGACCGGTCAGCGGTCCAAGCCGACAGAGACTGTCGCTGTTATCACGTGTCAGTGACCGGCTGACCGGTCAGACGGTCAGCCGGCAGAGATTGTTCACGCCGTTAATTCAGTCACGTGACCGGCTTCGGTCAAGCCGATCATCAGGCAGAGAACTGTCACGCTGTATCAAGTCACGTGACGCGGCCTCCGGTCAACCGATCATCCGGCAGAGACTGTCACGCCGTTATCAGTCACGTGATCGGTGACCGTCAGCCGGTCAGCCCGGCAGAGACTGTCACGCGCTGTTATCAGTCACGTGAACGCGGCTGACCCGTCAGCCGGTCAGCCGGCAGAGACTGTCACGCCGTTATCAGTCACGGACCGGTGACCGGTCAGCCCGGTCAGCCGACAGGGACTGTCCCCGCCGTCTAACAGTCACAGTGACCGGCTGACACGGTCAGACGGTCAGCCGACAAGACTGGTCGCTGTTACCAGTCACGGGACCGGCTGACGCGGTCAGAACGGTCAAGCCGACAGGGTACTGTCCACGGATCACTGCCGTTACCAGTCACGTGAACCCGGCCTGACCGGTCAGACGTCACCGACAGTAGAACTGCACGCTGTTATCAGTCACGTGACCGGCTCCGGGTCAGCCGGCAGAGACTGCTCAGATCGCCCCGTTATCAGTCACTGAACCGGTGACCGTTCAGACGGTCAGCGACAGAGAACTTGTCATGCTGTTACCAGTCACGGGACCGGCTGACCGGTCAGACGGTCAGCCGACAGGGACTGTCACGTGGTGCGTACCGTTACCAGTCACGTGACCGGCTGACCGGTCAGACGGTCAGCCGAAGAGACTGTCCACGCTGTTATCAGTACGTGACGGCTCCGGTCAGCCGAAGCATCAGGGACTGTCAGCCGTTAATCAGTCACTGAGAAGCGGCTGACCGGTCAGACCGGTCAGGCCGACAGAGACTGTCACGCTGTTATCAGTCACGGTGACCGGCTGACCGGTCAGCCGGTCAGCCGCAGCAGACTGCACGCCGTTATCAGTCACGTGACCGGCTGAACCGGTTGCAGACGGTCAGCCGACAGAGACTGTCACGCTGTTATCAGTCCCGTGATCGGCTGACCGTCAGAGGTCAGCCGACAGAGACTGTGCACGCTGTTATCAGTCACGTGACCGGTGTACGGTCAGACGTCAGCCGGCAGTAGATTGTCACGCCGTTATTAGTCACCGTGAACGGCTCGGCATCCGATATCCGGCAGAGACTGTCCGCTGTTATCATCACTGACCGCGGCTCGTCAGCCGGTCAGCCGGCAAGACTGTCACGCTGTTATCAGTCCACGCTGACCGGCTGACCGGCAGCGGTCAGCCGACAGAGACTGTCACGCCGTTACAGTCACGTGAACCGCTGCCGTCAGCGGGTCAGCCGACAGGGACTGTCACGCCGTTATCAGTCACGTGCCGGGCTGACCGTCAGACGTCAGCCGACAGAGTTGTCCACGGCTGTTACCAGTACGGGACCGGCTGACCGGTCAGACGGTCAGCCGACAGGGACTGTCACGTACCCGTTACCGGAGTCAGTGACCGGCTGCCGGTCCAGACGGTTTCAGCGACAGAGACTGTCACGCACTGTTATAGTCACGTGACCGGCTCCGGTCAGCCGGCAGAGACTGTCACGCGTTATCAGTCCACGTGACCGGCTGACCGGTCAGACGGTCAGAGCCGACAGAAAGACTGGTCACGCTGTTACCCAGTCACCGGACCGGCTGACCGGTCCAGACGGTTAGCCGACAGGGACTGTCACGCCGTTAACATCCGTGACGGCTGACCGGTCAGAACGGTAGCCGACAGAGACTGTTCACGTACTGTTTTCAGTCACGTGACCGGGCTCCGGTCCAGGCCACAGGACTGTCACGCCGTTTATCAGTCACCGTGACCGGCTGACCGGTCAGACGGTCAGCCGACAGAGACTGTCACGCTGTTACCAGTCACGGGACCGGCTGACCGGTCAGACGGTCAGCCGACAGGGACTGTCACGCCGTTACCAGTCACGTGACCGGCTGACCGGTCAGACGGTCAGCCGACAGAGACTGTCACGCTGTTATCAAGTCACGTGACGGCTCCGGTAGCCGGCAGAGACCTGTCCACGCCGTTATCAGTCACGTGACCGGCTCCGGTCAGCCGGCAGAGACTGTCACGCCGTTATCAGTCACGTGACCGGCTGACCGGTCAGACAGTCAGCCAGCAGGGACTGTCACGCCGTTATCGAGCCGGCAGAGGCAGCCGGAGGCCGGCTCTGCAGCAGTGTCGGCAGACCTGTCTGACCGTCCCACGCGCGCTGCCGTGTGTCCACCTCATCACACACAGCCGCCGCCAGCCGCTGGCCGCTGCTGCTGGCCGCTGCTGGCCGCTGCTGGCCGCCGCTGCTGGCCGCCGCTGGCCGCTGGCCGCCGCACACTGAGCACCGTCTCGAAACGGTGGGAACCTAACCACCACACCCCGGAACCATGCGGTGCCGCCCGGCAGACCGGCCCAGATAACAGCGGGGCGTCCGCTCAGCGGATACTGCAAACACTCGCTCACCGCCCACCATAGCCAGCCCGCCGCTCAGCGGGGACATGGCTGCACAGTGCACGGGGGCGGGATTTCATCGGGACTTTCTGCTCACACCGCGTGGAGACGGGAGAAAGTGGTTACCGACAGTCGGCGGTATGCCGACTGCTGCCGGCGGCCGCGCCTGTCTCGATCTGCCATGATCGCTGCTCTGATCGCCGGCAGCGTTTGATCCGAGTTTCATCTGCAGGGGAGCGGTGGCCGACTGGCGCGTGAGCCCCCGCGGCCCCGGTCTGAGAAAGTCGCCCGGCGGCGGCCGGTGCGAGGTTTTTGTCACGCTGACTGAGCGCCGTGAGGAACGAGGCTCGCTTGGAATGCATGGCTCGCTCTCGGCGCTCTCCGCCGCTCGCTGTCCGCCGCTCGCTGTCCGTCGCTCGCCGTCCGTCGCTCGCTGTCCGTCGCTCGCCACGTCCGGCGCTCGTCACTCGACGGAACTTTCTCGGCGCCTAATCATCGCGCTTGCTCGGCCGCAGCGCCGGTCAATGCTGTGTTTACCATGAGACTGCACACGGCAGACCCCTGCTGCGGCGACCTGTCTCCCCAGCCGGCGGAGACGGCGTCGTGTCGGACGAACATGGCTCCCCGCGGCAGGGAGACGACGGCCGCCCAGCCGCCCCCGCCCCCACTGTCGCCCCCGCCCGACGGGGAGGCGCAGTATCCTGCACTGAAGCCGACAGGCGGCGACAGCTGAAACGGGTTTCTCTTTAGTCTGATTGACGGTGCGGCAACTCTGACCCGACGGTGAGCCGGGGGAACATCCACTGAACCGGCGCTGGTCCGTGATGTAACACCACACCGCAGAGTATGTAACACAAGTGGAGCGTCTCCGCGGGCGGGCGCCGGCTGTCAGAGGGCGACGGTTTTCGGGCCGGCCTTCCGGCGACACCGGACGAGAGAGTGACGGTCTGGCCGCCGGCGGGGGATGCGACTCGGGCCACATGACGGGGTCACCGGGGGTCACCAGGGGTCACCGAAGGTCACCGAGGGTCACCGGGGTCACCGCGGGTCACTGAGAGTCACCGACGATCACTCAGAGTCAGCAGGGGTCACCGGTCGGGTTGACCCGCGACTGCCGTCAGGCCGCTCTGCCCGGTGAGATGACGAGGCACGAGTCGCTCTCAGAGAATGAGTGTCAGCGGGGCCGGCTGTTCCCTGCATGAGCGGCTGTGTTGGTCAGGAGGCGTTGCTTCACTTCAAAAGGCGATGATTAGCGTATCAAGCTAACGGTGAGCTGGGAGGCCCAACGAGGCCATCCCAGATGAGTGCTGGCCTGATTTATGCGGACATTTACGGGCTAAACGAGCCTGGGAAGTAGCTGTGTGCGATGATCATTGCCTTCTGTCGTTGGTTATGAGGTAATTGCTCGCTGTTTCATGCAAGTGTGTTACGTGTCCCAGTAAATGGTACCATGTGGCTAAAAATAAAGCTTTGGATGATTGAAAGCTATGGAAATGCCGAGGGAAAGCCAAGAGAAATTAACAGCTTCACCAAAATTGTATGTTGATCAACTACGACGATTACTGACGATTTGCCGAACTCAAAATATTTTCAGTTATATGAATGCTTCTGGTTATTTATTTGTAATTAACAAATACATCAACACTTTATCAACGTTTTGAACTATTGGTCTCGGAAGTAGTTAACATACTGATATGTGAATGTAATAATTTAATAACCTGTACTGTGTAAGTGAGCTCAATTTACATGTAAGTGTTAAGTGTAGGACGTGTGAAATAATATTAAGGCGGACTTACTGTGCGGAGAGTCATCATTGGAGTCTGCTGAGTCGTCGTAGTCCTCTGTCGCCGCTCCGTCATCAGTAGTCGGCTGCTGCGTCTCTTCTGGCGGCGCGACGTCCGGCAACTCATGTGGTGTAAAGTCCGGCATCTCCGTCTCTTCTGCTCCAGTCCGCTCCAGGTCTTCAAACGTCCGCTCACCTTCGTCACGGCGCCAGACCGGCCGGTCTGAGGAAGACAGCTGACACGGGCTGAACCTGACTGCTGACTCAAGCGGGACCGGACCTGGACCGTGGCTGGGACCGGTGCCGGACCGGGGCCGGGGCCAGGACTGAGACCGGTGCCGGGACCGGGGCTGGGACCAGGGCTCGTACCGGGGCCGGGACCGGGACCGGGGCTGGTGCCGGGACCGGGACCGGGGCTCGTACCGGGGCCGGGACCGGGACCGGGGCTGGTGCCGGGACCGGGGCCGGGACCGGTGCTCGGACCGGGGCCGGGACCGGTGCTGGGACCGGGGCCGGGACCGGTGCTGGGACTGAGGCCGGGACCGGTGCCAGGACGACCCTGTCACAGCTGAGGCTGTTCACAGACATCACCTTGGAGCGGAGAGCAGCCACCTGGGCCTCGATTTCGTCCACCGGCGTGATCTCCGGGGCAGGGACCGGGACAGGAGCGTGTATCATGACCGAACCGGGGTCAGCTCGATCGTCGACAGATTCCTCGAGAGAGCTGGGTGCTGACTCCACCTCCACTACGGAGGCTCGGAACAGTGGCATGGCGGTCTCCTCTTGGGCCGAACGTGTCTCTACCTCCTCCGGTGGGGTCACGGTCACTTCTGCGCCGGTTTGGGACGGCAGACCGGAGACAACAGCCTCGGTGCTCCGTGCTGGTTCAGATGGGATCTCCTCGTGTGTGCTCGGCACCTCCTCGGAAATATCAGTAGCGCAGGTAGCCTCCAGAGCGGAGACGTGCAGCTTAATCGATTGTATAGCTGCAGTGACGACCTTGCTTTCGACAGGGCCGTCAACTTCAGCTGAACTGTCTTCAGCAGAATGTTCAACGGTGCTCTTCTCTGCCTCCTCTGCTTTAACAGCCAATACGTGCTTATCTGCTATGTTAAAATCACTTTTGTCCTTCTGGAGGCACTCGGCGTCAGCAGCAACTATTTCTGTGTCATTCTGACATACCAACTCCGCGCTTTTCAGCTCAACTTCTACATTCGCAGACGCATTGACACTTGTATGCAAATCGTCTTGGGCGACTGACTCCTCACTAAATGTGACTCCGGTCTCGTCACTGCTGCCACCCTCTCTCACCTCACTCTGTGCCGCAGCCGCACCTTCTCCGCCCTCCTCGGCCTCCCTCTGTTCCTCTTCTCTTCCCTCCTCCTCACACAGTCCTCCCTCCTCCGTCTGCTCTCCCCCGTCGCTCTCCTCTCTCCTCTTCTCAGCGGGCTCGGCCGGACCGTCTCCGCCGTCCGCACAGTCCGTCTCTGTCTGCGCGTGTGACGACAGTCGGCTCCGGCAGTCGGCGGCGACTCCTCTGTGCGGTCCGGACCAGGCGTGGCCGGGCAGCTGTCGCGGATGGCTGGTCACGGCCGGACCGGCACCGCCGCCCCCGGCCGCCGACTTGCTGAACTCGGTACGCTGCAAAGAGCGGACGGTGGCTTCCGGTTCAGGACTAGATTCAGTTTCTATTTTGCTTGGACATCAGCCGTGTTTTTGATCATCCCATGCTGGCTCAGTCACGCTCTGGTTGAGCCGTGTTAAGATCGACCTCGCTGACCCGCCTGTGCTGGGTTTCGTCCTAATTGCTATCAACGAGTGGTCGCCATCGACCGTGCCGAGCTCAACTGTGCTGAGATCCAGCCGTTGTTAGCATCGAATGTGCTAGGATAACGATCGTGCTAGGATCGACTGTGATAGGCTCGACCGAACCTAGACGATCCGTGCTATGTTCGTCCGAAATGGGTTTACCCGTTATGGATTTGTCTGTACTAGGCTTGCTCGTTATATTCTCGTCGGTGCTAGACTCGCTCTTGCTAGTTTCCTCGGGCTCATCCGTGCTTGGCTGGTTCATGCCAAGATTTTCCGATTCATTCATGCTCGTATCATTTGTGATGGACTCGTCATCACTTAACCCGTCCGCAATCGGCTCCTCCCTTTTAGGCTGCTTCAATGCGACCTCGGCTGCATCGGTTATTTTCATCTCACTGAGTTTCAGTCTGATCTTGTTGGGTTCACCGGCACTGAAATAGCTCATGTTTGACTCAGTCGAGCCTGGGTCAGTATCGCTGAGCTCCTGCTGCTCATTTGAAACCAGATCAACCGTACTGATCACACTCGTGCCGTGCTCATTAGTGTTAATCTCCACCTGGCACTGCTCGGCGGGCACGGCCAGGTCAGAGGCGACACCATCCTCGCGCTCAGCTACGCCCCACGAGCCGTCCGGACAGATCTGGATCACCTGCGAGCCGCTGACGGTCACTTCACTGTCCACAGGCAGCGGTCGACCCGCCGGCAGAGTGGCCCTGTGCGTGGAGGGGGGCGTGTCCGTGGGGGCGGGGGGCGGTGTGACCGCAGCAGGGGGCGCTGTGACCGCGGCGATGGGATGTGTGACGGTGGCCCGCTGTACCGGCCGCTGCAGCAGCTGCGGCTTCTTGGTGAGCGGTCTCGGCCGCGGCGGCAGCGGCTCGGCGCGCTCCTCGAGCACGCACTCGAAGCTGCTCTCCCCGTGCAGCTCGGCGTCCGGCGGCGGCGGCGGCAGGTCTGTGGTGATGCCGGAGCGGGCCGGCAGAGCAGGCGGCGACTCGTCTTCAGCGGCCTCCTCCGGGATGCTCACACTGTTCTCGTGCGGCGAATTGGCGGCGATGAGCTCCGCCCTCTGATTGGCAAGGGACAGGGTGCTCGGGCTGTCAGTAGCCGCGGTTTTCTCCGCCTGGAGCGCGGGCGGGGGGTCGTCACTGAGGAAGCTCTTCATTGGAGCACGCTGCTCCAGGTCAGAGTTCACAGCGTCGGCCGACTCGGCGGCCAGGGCAAACATCTCCTCTTCCACCTCGCCCGTGTTGGAGGACGGCTTTTTGTAGTCCTTCAGATCGAGCTTGTCGACGTACTTGCTCTTCTTTTTCTTCATCAGCGCCTCCTCCTTTTTGATGGCCTCATTACGCTTGAATTCCTCGAACGCCTTGGCAATGTCCAGTCTGGCATTGCCGAATCCTGGCAGTGAGAATGAACGGTCCGGGGGCTTCGGCGCCAGCTTTTTCTTCTTTTGCTCGATCTTCTCTGCCTGCATACTAGCCTTCTTGGCTTCTAGTTTCTTTTTCAGGTCGTGCTGCAGTGATTTCTGTGCGGACGTCTTGAGCAGTGAGGTGGACTGTTTGGCAGCTCCGGACGCCGCCGGAGCCGGCAGTGGTGGCGGGGGCGGGATCACCCCGGGTACAACTGTCACGCGCTCCACAGGTGCCGTCACATCCGGCTTGTCTGACGGCACGCTCAGGGACTGCGTCAGCTTCACTTTGGGGCTCTCCTGCGGCTCCTGCGGTCGACCCTTCTGCAGCGCCTGAGCCACCGCCTTCCTGGCCATCTGAAACGCCATGGTGTCGCCTGCCTTACCCCGCTTCTTTTCCACACTCTTTTCCACCTGCGCTGGGCTCGAAGAGATCTTGCTGGGCTCTGGCTCGGATTTGATACCGTTTGTCTTCTTCTGAAGCATATCCTTCTTCTGAAGCATATCGTGCAGCTGTGCCACGAACGAGGGCGCCAGTTTGTTTTCTATCTCCGAGGCTGGCCTGTTCTCTCCCCTGGCGGCGGGCAGGTCCAGTTTGGGTCTGTCCGCTCCGCCCTGCCTCCCGGCCGGCGGCAGGCTTACCGCCTGACCCAGCGCCTTCTTAGCCCGCACCATGGTGGTGGTGACCGGTGGTGGCGGCGGCAGCGGCGGTGGCGGCGGGATCCCGGCACGGGTTGGCGCCACAGTCTCGGCCGACACCAGCGCCCTCTGCGCCGCGTCGCACTCCGATCCGGACGACTCTGAATTGGGGCTCAGCTTGGCCGGGGAATCGACAGAAGCATCGGAAGAACCGGACGTCGGCGACTGATAGGAGTCGTATCCGTGGTCAGAACGCACCTCCACCTCCAGGTGGCCGTAGGTCGGCTCGGAGATGCCGGTCGGCTTCGGTGGCAGGTTCGGTACCGGGCTCGGCGGCGCCTCTCCCACACCGAGGTTCTCGTAAATCGGCGCCTCGTCCGCCTCATCCGATTCCTCCAGCAGCATCCCGTTGGCGTATATGGGCTGCTCCTGAGTGTTGTTCTCGTACAGCGGCCCTGACAGCTCATCATCAGTGTCGTCGTTCTCATACAGCGTCTGCTGATCCTCGGCGATGGTGGCGCCGCCATCGGCGCCGCGGTGAAGCTCGCTCAGCGTCTCGTAGATGGGCGGCTCGGTCTCAGGTTTGGGGAAAGGCACGACGCCGTCGCGCAGCACGCTACGACAGCCGGCTACGTCGTAGCCCTGCATCTGCGTCACCACTCGGATGTATTGTGAGACGGCTGTGTCCATGGTGCGGGTGGCGGCCGGCGCGTGCACGGCTGGCACCAGCGGGCCGCTGCGCCGCTTCTGTGGCACCTCCGGGTCGTCTCCGGCCAGCGGCGGCTCCCATTGCGGTCTCAGGTCCAGGTCGGGCTCCAGGGAGCCACACACGGCGTCCTCGTCGGGGGTACGGGGCTCGCCACCGTCACTCTCTCTCGGGCGTCCTCGGGCCAGACCACGGACACGGCAATCAGAAATGTGTCGAGACAAGCATGACCAGAGCAGCGGAGGTCAGTATGGCAAGGTGAGGTTAATATGTCATATTAGTATCAACGCAATTCATATATCAGCTTCACAATGTGAAATGGGTTAAAACTAAATGAAGCAGCGTGCGCCAGATGCAGCAATGTAAAGGAAGCGTGAACCGTTTGTAAAAAAATGTCGCTTGCAATCAATGCCAATATCAGTTAATTATGTCAGTTAATTAAATTTTAGTTGCAGGAAGGTATATCTTGATCGCTCATTTAATTGTGGTAATGGAAATATTATCATACGAAGTCTTCCGTATTTTAAGAAGAGACACAACCTAGCAATAAGGATTCTAACATGTTTTATTATAAGCATAGAAACTAAGACGAGTTTCATCGACACTTTTCCGTATTATTTCCCAAAAATATAACGAACACCTTATGAATAGATATGTGTAAAATAATAATTTTAAACGAGGGGAAAATCAGACGGCATCCGTTTTCGAAATTTCCACCCAGCACATGTTTTACATAATAAAAGCAGACATATTTGTCTATAGAGCGCCCAGCTTATCATTATATCGTAAATGACACCGCAGATGTCTGCTGTTCCAGCTGTTGTTCGCATCCTCCCAGTCTAGCTGACCCAGAAGCCCATAGACATAGAGAAAAGCACATCCGTTCCACCATCACCTCATCTTGTCCGGGCGTCAGCTCTGACTCAAGATAGCTGTAGACGGCGCGGGTCAGCACACATTAATTAACGGCGCACGGGGCTCGCGCCGGTCTAATGCAGCTCAGGCGAAGCACGGCGGCCGCGGGCGGCTCCTCCTCCAGGGAGGACAGTGGCACGCGCCGAGCGGGCGACCACAGGCCGCCGCCGGCCACTCCTGGCAGAGGCGTAGTGTCGTCTCTCCGACGCGTCTGTCGCGTCTGATCGCCTCCAGCTGACCAGCGGCTGCGGACCGCTCACCAACTGGCCACGGAACCCGCCCACATTTCGGCAAATGGCCACGGTAACCGACTAACCGTCACTGTCGGACGACTGGCTACCGTAACCGCTCAGTCTGTTTGGTGACTGACTTTTACGGTCCGACAACTCTGTCCGGCGAGTGGCCACTGGCCGCAAGGCACGATCCGACCGCTCTGCCCGACGAATGGCTACTGGCCACGATCCGACCGCTCTGCCCGACGAATGGCTACTGGCCAACGATCCCGAATCCGCTCTTGCGGCAATGCCGGCCCCGAATGGCTACTCTGGCCACGATCTCGACCGCTCCTGGCCCGCCGCGAGTGGCTACTGGCCACGACCTTCCGGACCGCCTCTCTCCGGCGAATGGACCACTGGTCGACGATTCTACGACCGCCTCATGCCCCGGGTAGACTCGATGCCCAAACACATGTGGCCACTTTGCGTCCACGGCATCTGCGACCCGACTCTGCCGGCGATGTCGGCCTCTGGACCACGGGTGGACCGCTGCTCCATGTTGTTCCGCCAGCCGCTGGTCGGCCGGGCCGGACAGCCGTGTCCGAATCCTGCGGCCGCCTGTGGGCCGTTCACGTGACCGCAGGAAGCCGTGTGATTGCACCGAGCGACACAATTGTTCCCCGAGTCGTGGGCACAGGAGTGACACTGCGTGGAATCGGCACTGGTGGCTCATTATGGTGAAACAGTAGCGGAGCGGAAGTTTCCTTTCCGCCGCAGCCTGATGCGTTTTGACAGGGTAATGAGACCATTCCAGGCCAGATGAGAAGCTGGGTGAGATCAGAATGGTGCCTTCGTTAGTTCACCGGCGGGGGTGAAATGAACCTCAACCGCCCTCACGAGCAAGAGGAACGACCCCGGGGTAACAAAACGAAATCGAGGTGTGGTCGACGAACTGAACCACGCCCACCCAGGAGAGGAAATGAACACGGGCCCGGGAACGAGTTGTTAAAGGCCGACTCTCTCCTCTCTAGTGGCGATGAAAACAAGCCACCAGATAAAATCAGGCTGTGGTTGTCTGTGTTTACGTAGTAACGTACTTTTTTAGCGTTTAACGTGCTCTATATGAGTGAGCTTCAATAAAGGTAAAGGTAAGGGTGGGTGAAAAAAGAGACACGTTTACGTCGCCACATTCCCGAATTTACTCATATTGTTACCTTCTTTTTGTGCAGCTTCGAGAGTCCGTACTTCCAGACGAAGGACTTTTTGATGTTGAAGTTGGACATTCCTGACGCCATCTTGATTTTCCGTTGATTCCTCAGGAGACCACAGCAGCAGCTGTTGGAGCCTCAGAGCTCGGAGGTGACCTCAGGCCATCTGTGGCGGTACCACAAACACCAGCCGGCGCAGCGCTGTCGGCAGAGAGGGAGAGAACTTTGTCAGTACAAACCATGGAGATATATGTATATTGCTGTATACTGATCCAAGACATTTTCAAGCAAGTATGGCAAGATGCCAGGACTGGCGTGCTTCAAATGTGGTCGTGAAACCGTATGAATAATGTAGCGTTAGTCTTCGGAGACTCATCTGAAACGTCGCGATCATTCAGATTATGGCTGAAATGTTCGAGCTTTGAAAGCACTGACAAACAAGCTCATGAAGCAGGCTACCCAGGCGTGACACAAAGCAGCGAACGATTGGAGAAAGTAATAGATAAGGTGCCGATTGATGGCACAGCCAGTGATTTATTCTTGTTTCATCTATTTGTGTCTGGCCGACACTTTCCTTATGTTGTGGGCAGGGCACTCACAGCAGCACCAAGCTTTCTATGTATTGCATGGAATTTATGCATTCTCTGTTATATATGCTTCTTGCTATGTAATATGTGTACTTTTTCATGCACATGCTGGTATGATTTATTCAACATTATTTTATTGAGAATCGTTATGCATTGGAATGCCTAATCCTACTTGTAAATGAATACTGTCTGTACATACAACAAACTCGGCATTCTTATTAGTGTTTCCTACAAATGTGTAGTGAGTTCCAAAGTCCTGTAACTACATACGAGAAACGTGCTATACCATTAACAGGTAAATATTGTCAAACTACAGGTGCAGATACTGCAAAAGTGTGCACATGAACTCATATATCGTTATACGAGTAGGTATACCACGTATGTAGATACCAATATTGCATGACAATTATCAGCATGTAGGAGCAGTGGCCAGTGATTGGAAATATTGCACCTCAGCGTATACCACTTCCTGCTTTGTGCAACTGCCACTGGCCAGTGGAAGTTGTGTCATCAGACCACTGGTCACACCATTGTGGGCAGGAAGCGTGATGTGGTTACATGGAGACTGCACCAGAGGCTAGCACAGTAGCACCAGCGATATCTTCTAGCTATGCGTTCAAGTCACTGGGAGAAACTGCTACGATAAGCCGTAAGCATAGCTCTGGTGCTACCATGCTGTTCTCTAGTGCAGTCTCCATGCCATTTCATTACGTCTCCTGCTTACAATGGCGTAGCTATGTCAGTGGTCTGGTCATGCTCATCACTTTCCAATTATCAGTCGGGGATGGCTCAGTGCGCTTCAATAGACCGAGAGTGATAGCTTGCATCGAATGGTCACGGCTGACCGAACCCTATTTTCACTGAGTCGCATTCAGCAGAAGATGAACAAGCTGTGCTGGTGAGGCGTTGCGCCTTCTTTATCATAAACATGGTGTATAGAAACCTTTGTTTTAATCTTATGCCATAGTCCCATGGTGATTATGGCGTGATTGCTTGAATTATCTACCTATCACAAACATGTTGCAATATCGCTCCAGGGTTGTAAAATCGCGAGGGAGCATCACTGGGACCAGCCTACTCTCCAGCAATCGATGCCAGGATGAATTTTGTCTAGCTTTGGAACGTTACAGTGATCACATTTCATTCATCTGCACATTTCGCAGGCGCAGGTGATAGTACAGGCCCGTTATGCAACCGCTTCCCTTTCCATTCCCAGCATAAAGTCGCCGGTTCCCCATGGTTCGACCAGCGAAGCGAGACCGGTGTCGGTTTCAATAGCGCCGACGTTTAGAGACGGCGGGGGACACGCGAGAGACCCGTCTGGCCAGTTTGACCATCCTTCGGAGGCGCTCATTCGTGACGACTTCAGAGTCTTGACGTCCCTCCTCCTCCTCCTCCTCCTCCAATGGATCACCGGTGCCGGAGAGCCGGCGACGGGAAAGCGCGTGCGTCAGAATCAGTAAAACCGAAAGTGACATATGATTCTAGGCTTTCTCTCGGCTTCGGCCCACGATGACGGGGTGGTGTGCGCGCATAAAAACGACCCCGAGTGCCCACGCATCAGCATACTGACGAGTTCGAATTGTTTTACTTGTGGCCGGTGAAACTCGCGCCGCCAACGGGCGATTCATTGCGTCTCAATGGTTATTTAACGCGTGAGTGTCGCCATTAAGCGCTCAGCCCCTAACGAGCGTTAAGACACGAGCCACGTAACTCAGCTCTGAATCGTGCCTGTATTTTGTGTCGGGCTGCGGTCGGAGAATTGACTGACGGACCGTCGTGAGGTCGCTATGAGGGCTGGCTGGGGAAGGCTGGTTGCCTGCGCAATGACCCGAGGCCGAAAGCGTGACAGAGGGGCTTACCACACCAGTTAAATAGGTGTGTCGTTCGTTTGCTTATTGGCAAAACCAGGCAGCATGGTGCCATCCAGAGTTTCAGTATGCCAGAAAACGGAGATGCTTTTATCAAAAACATTTATGATGCACATCTCTTTTTACTTCCGCGGAAAATTATATTGATCCTTGACTTATGTTTTGCCAAACATTTCGATTTGATACGTTTTTGTAGAATGCTACCATATTTCCAGAAGTAGTTCTCGGAAATATCCAAAGATTATACCTGAACCATTAGGATCGAATTGATTGACATCGACGGGCTTACCGCCCGCTTACATTAGACATACTAAAAGTTTATAACTGGAGCGACATTGTGATTAGGGCGAGATCTGGGCCTTAAGACCAGTTTTAGATTCCACAGACGACACCAAACTACTCCACGTTTCTGGACACACTTTCTCCGGTGGTTTGATCTCGTCTGAGGCGTGGCCTCGCCGTTTGATCAGTCCCTCCGCATACCTATGTCACGTGGCACCGCTGCTCCTCCAGCGACCGGACGGAGCACCTGTGACCTGGCCCTGGCCCTGGCCATGGATGAGATATACTACGTATGAATCGGAAATTCGCCGTCTGCGCCTTTGATTTCGGCGACAGCGCCGGCCACATGGGTTCCTGTATGTCGTTCTATGATAAGCCGCGGCAGTTTCCTGTATGTTGTTTGGTCGGCCATGGGCGGGAGGTTTCCAATCCAGCTGTCATCCATGCCCTGGCTGACCCGCCGCGGACTCCCCCGCCGTGCCGGCCTCCCGCCTCGCGCGCATCGCACGCATGACTCTGAGACGCGCGTAATCACCCGAGGAGCTCTGTCCGACCACGCCGGCCCGCCAGACCATGACAGCCGACCGGCCGAGCCGAACCTGCCGCAACAAAAAGTCCACGCAGCGCGGTCGCGACCGCAGGCTGTTTTGGGTCAGCCGACACCACCATCGCGGCCACGGCTGGGGGAACAGATGGCGTCAACGATGTCGCTGGGGTGATTGGGGCCCGTTCGGTGTCGGTGCGTCTGTCTCTCGATAGGGACGGGATGGCCGGCCAGTGACCGGTCAGAGCTGGTCCGTCTCCCGCCGGTGCCGACAGGGGCAGCCGTAACCGGACCGTCGGAGCCGGCTCCGCTGTGCCTGAACAGAGCGGCGGTCGACAGGGGCAGCCGTAACCGGACCGTCGGAGCCGGCTCAGCTGTGCCTGGTCAGAGCGGTGGTCGACAGGGGCAGCCGTAACCGGACCGTCGGAGCCGCCTCAGCTGTGCCTGAACAGAGCGGCGGTCGACAGGGGAAGCCGTAACCGGACCATCGGAGACGGCTCAGCTGTGTCTTGGTCATAGCGGCGGTCGTCGGACACGGCGTGCCGGACGTTCCGCTCGGGCTGGCGTGTTCCGTCGTCTGTTGTGTGGCCGGCGGCCGTCTGGCCAGCTGTTGTGTGGCAGTGCGATAACTGGGTCACCAGTACTGCTGCCCATCACAAGAGATGGGAATCCGCTCAGCCTGCTATTCGGAACACGGAGCACAGAGCATCGCTGCGAATAGTTCTCTGGATACGAACAGCTTGGTTTCGAATGTCAAACTAAAGGGATTTCCACTGTGCTGACTGGGCGACAAAGGGATATGACATCTGGATTTATTTTAGCTCCTTTTGTAAACTAAATGGAACTTTGAACCCGAGGGGCTATCATTTCAACTTGAGGACGTTTCGACAGTATGTGAACTCGATGAATTGCACAAAATACCAGTGCCTTGAAATGCTGACGCTTGTCATTCCAACATTCGCCCATTCATGGCTTTTCCGAGGTGGTAACGCGAGCCCTGTGCAATCTCCGTGATTAATCTGGTAGCGACATGACAGAGGTCAAAGTTCAGTAGTCTAGAAACGTAAAGACAATGAGTTTCTCGACTGAGCCCATAACACCCTGTACTCTGTCCTCAGGCAATATGCTTACGCTAACACTTACACTTAATGTTTACTTACTAAAAAGGCAGGGTTATTATGTTTGTACCCGCCAGGCTGCTTAAATGATGCGTTTTATTGGAACCACCTAGTATCGGATCTCTAGGTCGATGTGTGGACTTACGCGTCCGCGGCCATGGAGTGTCTCGAGTTGGCGGCTCCACCCGTTTGAACAGCGTGTCTAACAGCTGCTGGTAGACAGGCTTGTACAGCTTACGGCTGACTAAGCCTCCGTTACCTGGTCTTGCCTGGCCACGTCAAGCTGCGTAGGTCCGGCACGATGTAGGCGGCTCGCCCGCGGCGGCGTGCGGCTCGCCCGGCGGCGGCGGCGGCTCGCCGGGTAGCGCGGCGGCGGCTGCTCGTCCGGGAGCGCAGCGGTGGCGGCGTGTCGGCTCGCCCGCGGCGGCGCTGGTATGTCGGCTCGCTCGCGGCGGGGGGGCGCGCTGGTGGCGGCTCGCCCGCGGCGGCAGGCGGTTGGCGGCTCGCCCGGCCGGCGGCGGCGGTGGCGGCTCGGCCCGGCGGCGGCGGCGTGGTGGCTCGCCCGCGGCGGCGGCGGTGAGCGCCTCCCCGGGGCGCGCGGCGGCGGCTCGTCCCGGCGGCCGTGCTCGCTGGGCAGCGGCAGAGGCTCGCCGGGCGGCGACGTAGGCTCGTCCGGCGGCGGCTCGTCTGGGACCGAGCCCGTTCTTTTAAAAATTGAGGGCACCACGCTCTGCGATTGTGCGTGCTAGAACGTTGCTGTGGTCGCCCATTTGCAGACGGTTCAGAAAGTCGCGTTATCACACAGATGAAACTTGTGAACAGAGAACTCACAGCGCGCTTGGCGGCGACGCTATGAGTATTATTGCGTAGTTTCTGAGGTTGGCTTTTATGAGTTTTGCCACGACATCGGAACGCTTATGCGCTCGACGATAGTCACGAGCTCGCTAGGAGAGTGTGCAATCGTATCGGACGGTGGACGCGAGTTGCGGATGTCGAATGTCTATTCGCTCGATTGACTCGACGCGGACGGCGACGGAGGCTCCTCCAAGACAGCGGGTCGAGCGACTACTACGGATATAAATGAAATGGAGCACGACCGCGTATCTGTATTATTGCGGTATATCAGCTAGCTACCTGCAGCTCGGATGCGAGCTATTCGAGATCAGAACTGTTTGAGGATGTCTCGAATAAAGCCGCAGATTCTACCAACGCACCGAGAGCATGCAATGAGTCCGCAGTTTCGTACAACGCCGTTAACTGAGGCTTTGATTGAGGAGAACAGTCTTGCCTGAAAGCCATAGACAGAAAGAATGCGTCTCCACGAATTGCTTATGCAAACAAACATCCACAGCAGTTGGCCTCCAGTCTATTGTTATGTGACGAGAACATATGTGCCTCACTAAGTTCACGGAATTAAACTATACCTGCTTCGTATACCACGATATGTCTCTGCCTTCTCCCGATCGTCTATCGTAGTGCGTTTGGCGCCTAGCCCCATTTTACTTATCTATTCCTTTTTGTATGTTGCAATGTTTTATTCCATCTCAAGCTGTTTTTTATGTCCTCTTCCGATGTACTGTCGTTCGTCTAAGACTGTTAGAATAGACAAGTCCCCCGCTGAGTCCCCAGATTATGCACACGGTGTTGCGAGCGTGAATTAGCAAGTACGACATGTGTTCGTCGATCATTCGAGCGTCACACGTCAGGAAATACTGATACGCCTATCCGCGAGCGTCCGGATCTACGAGCGTGACTGTAATCTGAGGAAACTCTATTGAGCAGAACGTCTCCTCTAGCGTGTTATCCTTTAAGTTGTTTGCGCAAGTCGCACTTCTGCGGAATACCATGGCACAGTCGATACTATCACAGCTTTTGCACTCTTAGCGTGCAACCCTGCCGGCTATGCGCGTCCAGTCTTTGAAAGATGCGATTTTCAGACCACCTGAGGTGACACTGCTTCTGTCATACTCTCGACATGCAGTATCAAAGCGCGAGCAGGCCAAATATGGCATCAGCGATGTTTACATCTCTATTAGTATGACCCGGCTGTATCACAGAGAGCCGATGATTGCTAGGATAGAGTCTCAGCCCGCGTATTGTCCATGTTGTTAGAAGCTAGCTCTCCGAGCCCCTGTCTGTCTACAAGACAGTCGCGCTCTAAGTGCTTAACATCTTTGTGTCCTACCTGTATTTTTTGCAATGACAGCGGATCGGACCGACCGACGATGCGCTGCGGTGTGCCTGGTTATGCGCTGCTTCGTCCTTGATACAAATGTGCAGAGTCTTTTATGACCAGTGGAAGTCTCTGGTACTCGAGTCAAACGCTGGGACGAGGCCAACTGGACAAGGACCGACGAGCCACTACAATCTGTATCAGTCTAGCCCACGCAGGTGGCTGGCGCATTCGCGAGAATGCATACTGCGTGCACAGCTACTTACGATTGAAGTGCGTTTTAGTGTATTGCAAACTCACAGTTTACATACACCACACCTTTTTTAACTAACATTTCAAGATTACTCCTGTTATATCCAGCCAGCTTAACTGAGAACTGAGAGATCAAGGACACATGAGGAGAGCCGGTTAAAATCCGCTTGATGTCTGCCCATACCAGGAGTGCTACGATAATGCCGGAGTTTGGGGATAGCAGTGATGACTAGATTATGCGACTTATTTCTATTGCTGAGTTTTTGCAACTACACGAAGTGCGTGGTGTATGTTGTTCAATCAATTGTCTCGTAGTTAATATGTTCTAAGCGACCCCAGCTGTAACGGCTCGGAGGATGGTATCTCGATAAAACAACCCATACTACGTAATGAAGCGAGGATAGGCCGGGGGACACGGTGCTTCTGAAAAGCAATTTGACTGCATGCAAGCCACGCAGACGTTAGCCTACAAAAGTCCTGTCCATCTGCGGACTGGCGAAGGGGCCTTGTCTGCAATTTATCTCTTTGACACAATACGTATATGACACAGGCGATTGGGATCCTGGAACCAATCCGAGCTCCAGTTCGTCTTCGATAGTTCATTCGGTACACCTGCGGAGTCCGCTATGTAACCTAATATAATCCGGCTGAGTATCTGAATATCTGGACCCAAAGGCAGAGAGGTATACATAGAACACTTCGTCGCAGCCGGCTAGAGTGACACTCGCCTGTTGCTATTGGCTCTGAGCGGGCCTAGGAGTACCGACCTGACGCGCTGTCTCAGCCCCCATGTCCACGATCCATTGCGAGCTGTGGCTATGCTGGAACCAGGCTAGGCGATTCACCTGGAGCGCGGGCTTAGCAGTTTGCGAATTGATAATATGCAGTGTTGCTCCCGTAGCTTAAGTTGGAACTGATAAGTTCGGACTAAGATAAGAACAACAACACAGGTTTTAGCTCGCATAATGACGCAGTACTGAGAGGTCTAACGGTGTGTCTTACACTGATCTTTTTGAGTAATTGTATAGATACCCAACAATAAATATGTTTACCAAACACAAAATCTATAATGGACGATGGATAAACCTTTTAAATTATTATGAACGCCAGATCAGTAAGCATAAATCACCAAACCGATCGGTCTCGCACGCAGCCTACGGGCAATGCGCCTTGCTAGCTTAGAGTTCTCTCTATATCGATCATTATGATTAAGTGTTTATAGCGACCGATACCGCACGAAAACTGTCAACTTATATACACTGAATGTGTACCAATATGATCGCCACTTGCGAGACGATCTCAGGTCTTAAATTTTAAGAGAAGGTGTTAGTTTGGTCACCCTTTCCTGTACTTATTATCTATGACATGAACGTTCAGAGAGTACGAATGCCCTCCACTCTCTGTTGCAGCAACTTCGGCATTTATAGTTGCAAGTTAATTTAGTTATCTGTTATTCTTGACAATCCTTTTAATTCTTGAACTGACTACTTAGGCTTAGTTCGTTCCATATAGTGCCCGAGAGTATTATATAATAAACCCACTGACACGGACGCTGTTGTATTTATGGCTGTGTGCAATATTGCACGAGTATGAGTCAGGTACGATCAAACAGTTTGCGTGAGTTCTACACGTGGTATCTATATACCAAACTGCACTTGGAAATTGATGTTTCATGAGAGAAACAGTCCCGGATGTGTGGTTTACTATGTATCCACGACACCCTGTGCAGACTTTCTTCCTCATGGTTACGTAGGACTACTCCCGATGGTTCCGCAAATAGCGAGCTTGAAATAAATCGACAGGACATCAAAGCAAAATGCCCCATAGCTATCTCGTCTGCTGCTAACATCGTCAAAGAATGTCAGTGGCTATCCG
Source organism: Semibalanus balanoides (assembly GCA_014673585.1). Classification (NCBI taxonomy): domain Eukaryota; kingdom Metazoa; phylum Arthropoda; class Thecostraca; order Balanomorpha; family Balanidae; genus Semibalanus; species Semibalanus balanoides. The sequence continues at coordinate 60,948 of VOPJ01002571.1, forward strand.
ATGCTTGCGAAGACTCGATTGGAGTAGGTCTACACCAGTATATCGTTCGGTTCTCCAACTGTTTCACACGTCAGGGTCCTGGATTTGTACTTCTGTTCGAATGTTATATCAGAATAAAGGAGCATCACATTAACTACAGAACTTAACACATCGACGGCTTATCGGCGATATAGTTACTGAGATTGACACAATGTGTGGGACTATACAGTCCAACACGTCAAAGGACAAATTGATTCAGTGCCGACAATAGTGAGTCCACTGTGATCCATCACATCTGATAGATAAAGTGTGTGCTAAACGATTTAACCCAAATGATTTATTCCTATGTAACCAGAGTCGTGAGAACCCGTTCTTGAGGATTGCCATTTGCCGGAGAGAGCTATAATTGTATCTCCTACTACGCCGATGATTCGTCCGTCTGCAGTCAGAGAAGACGTTATAACTCTAGCTGGCGCTAAAGATTCATCTCTGTGATCTGACAACTAAGCGCTAGCGACAGTGTACTTGTGTTTACGGGAGCTGTAAGAATGTGGCGTCAAGCCCAGAGCCGCGTAGAACGTGAGCATATGGAATCCTTTCGTGCACGGTGCGCTCACGAGTGTGCTATGATCCAGATGCGCGGGAATGTTTATACTTACGAGCCGGACCAACCATTATCCAGCCAGTCCGTTTCATCTTTGCGCGCGCCTATGAACCAGCGCGACAAGGCCGGCATTCCACGACATCGTCCACTAAGGACAGTCGGGACTGACGACTGTCAGCGGAACCGCCGTCGCAGAGCATAAGACCTGAGTCGGAAAAGCGTAGGTGTTTATACTCTATGCTCTGACCAAATCAATGGAACCTGCCAGGGCGCATGACACAGATCCAATTAGCGCGATATGCAGCCTTTCACTTTTTAACCCGCGCCCCTGCGAGGATGTGTGCCTCCGAGAAAAAAACTTCGTCATGCGTGGACCGAGGCCGGGACACCGATAGCCCCGTCCTGAGGTATTTTCCCCAGCAACTCGAAAACTTAAGGGGCTAGAAGGACGCAAAAAAGTTTTCGGAAGCTCTTGACATGGAAATTCGAAGCTGCACTCGGTGTTTTTGGCTTAGGTCAATATTGAGGTCACCAAAGGTCATCAAACGTCAAATTTGTCAGTGTCATGACTGCTTCGAAAAAAACTTAAAAAGTATGTATGATATCTAGGAACAAATGGAGAGAACCAATCGAAAGTTCTTGCAATATGTAATCTACCTTGGTGTCGTCAAATATGAGCTCAGGGCAATAGTTTAAGCTCCAGAGGTCATGAAAGGTCAAAAATGTAATTTTCGGTAAAACTTTTTTCGCAAATTACTTTTTAACTAAAACATAAAGAGCAATCATGTTAACACCAACGTATTTGTCTCGTCAATGCGCTTTGACTTATGTAATGGTGACTTGGGTTAGATCATTTTCCAAATTTGACCTCAGGTCAAGGTCATTTGGTGACCCAGGTAGGTCATATTGCATATGGGGCTATGCGGTCCGGCTAGACAGACACAGTGGTGTCATCCGATTGTCTCTTATCTTTATTATACCAAGAGATATTACTAAAACGTTGCCGATGACCTCAGATAACCTTGCAGAACTGATCTTATATCTTTGCGTAAATACTGTGATACAATTGACATCGTGTGCCTGTTGCGAACGCTTGAATGTGCACTTTGTGATCCCTCCACATTGTACGCCTTTATGACTCAAGGTGCAGAAAAGCCTTGTTTCACAGAGCTACCTCATGATGTGTAGTTATAAATAAATAAATAATTACATATATTGCTTTTGATTCAACCCCTTTGTAAGAATTTCATCGCAGAGAGTTGTATGTAAGGCATAATGGATGAGAGCCTTGACAAAGCATCAAAACCTCCCGAGTCCCGACCAAGAGCAGCATGTTACACAGCAGCGCTCTATTCATGGCATCTGCGCTGCACGAAGTGAAATCCGCGCTACTGTCTCCTGTCGTCAGCATTGTGTTCTCCGCAGCCGGCGCGCTACTGATGTGGTAGTGTGGTTTGCGTGTCCTCATCTCTGCCGTGGCGCAGCAGATGGTACACTAACCTGAGGGAGGGTGGCGGTGTTGCTGTGTGTCCTCGGTGGTCACTCGGTCTGCTGGTGACGTATCCTCCGCGACGCCGGTAACAATCTCACCGACTATAAACAGAACTCTGACGAACGCGGCACGTCTCTCCCAGCGTCAGTCCACACAGAGCCGTCTCTGGCCGCTCGGATCCCCTCAGCACCGCCCGCAGCGCACAGTCGCAGAGTCCTCGCTTCAGCGACGAACTGTCGGCAGTCACAGCTCGATCACAGCTCACCCACAGCTCGCACACAGCTCTCTGTCAGCTCTCGCGCGCGGACCGCGGGGCAGGCACACTCGCTCCGGTCCGACGCTGGCTGCCGACTGGTTTCTCTTTCACCGGCCGTCGGCTGGTGACCGGCCGGCCGCGTGGCCGCCGCATGCCGCACGAGCACGCCCGCAGAACCGGGTCACTACGGCCGACTACGGCCGCGGCCGGCACGTCGGTATGTCGTACACGTCCAGCACGACGCGGCAGGCGCATGAAGCTGAAGATATGGTGGTCGAGTTTATTGCCAGTCTGACCATGGTAGAATTTGACATGCTCGTCTGGCTTCTGGTTCTGTCGCGAATGTTTGTCTTTCCGTGTTGAGTCCCCGCCTAATCCGCCTAATGTCCCCGCCTAATCGGCCGCTTCCTGTCTGGTCATGTCGTCATTCCTCGATAGCCTTTTGCTGCATACTATGTGTGCCACCCGTTAGCTGTCAGGTTAGGTCAGATGAAGTCAAGTCTCACTGCTTTTCCAGACGTCAATATTAACAAGATGGTGGCCAATCTGGCAATATTTGTCCAAACTTTTTTCACGTATGTTTTTCGCTGTTTTGTAGGTGAACTGCTGCAATGGAAGCTTGTGCTAAGCCCCCGTCGCGTCGCTGGTTTGTTTGCATGTTGTTAGTTGGTCAATGGTGAAGAATGATGTGAATAAGGTACTGCTGTTTTCATTTCGGTACCTACTCAAACAGATGCATTCGACCAGTGCTTGCGTTATGTCCTTGAGATGCTGTCAGGGCCTCGGATAACATGTTAACTGGGGTTGGGGGCAATCCCTCCTTGGTGGAGGGAATTGTCCCTGCAGTGGAACTGATCCCCCCCCCCTTAGTGGAACTGAGTTAGTTTGACATGAGTGGGCACTATGATAATTACGAGCGAGCGCGAGGCGCTCGCTTGTCTTTACGTGCAGTATAGGTATGGGAAAAATCTGATTATGAGTTTTTCTCCTCCATTGGGTGGTCCTTGGCCCCTCAAAGGTGCCCTTGGCCCCCACAGTCATAATTCGATTGGAAGACCCATTTCGCCGCATAAATGATGAATGAATTTAGGGTTTTGTGCCAATATTTGGCCGACACGATCGATAGTGAATGGGTCTCTCGAAAACATGCCGACGTTGAGCCGATATCAGCCCGATGCTTGGTAGGACGACGGCCCGAATTTCGTGCATTTTGTGTCGAAAGCAGTATGCCACGTTTGCGTGGTATGAGCATCATTCGAAAGTTAAAATGAATAAGAACTATTTCAGTTATTAACGTCTAATCGTATATGTGAGATTAGTTGTACAGTAATCAGCAATCAATGGCAACAACTGGTAACAACTATTATTGATTCTGGTGCCTCGTTTTTCATTCCAAGGGATTCTACTTTCCATTGCAAGGGATACCTTTTGCATGGATTGGATCTGCACTGATTAATATGATAACTTGATGAGTTACAAATTACATCGGCTAATTTAATAATGCAATAGTTTTTTAGTACAAATGAAACTTTTCACAAAATAATTAACTTCTGATTTTGTTTTATTGTGTGAAGGATATGATGACTCTTATTGAGCCCTTGGCCCACTGGCGCATTCAGAACGTTCAAAAATGCTGGGTTAAAGAACTGTCTCAACATTTGTCTAATTTGTTTTGTTTTTGCAAGCAAAGTCATTGTCGTGCCGAGTGTTAGGGTAGGCCGTTTGAGGGGAGGTTGGGTTGGAATGTCTCCTATTATTTTTGCCCGAGAATTGGCGGCATGCAGCACCACCGTTCATCGCACAGCTGTCTCGGCATGAACTGCACTCCTTTTACGTATTTGTTTACTAGGGCATCTCAGGTGAATTCACTAGATAACGTCCAGTGTCCCCACCTCCAAAGCAGTTTGTGGTCGAACCACAGCCACAGTGGTTGACTAAGCAATGTGACAATGTCGACATGAATTTAGTCGAGCTATCCAACAGCATTTGTGGCTTCTGCTTAATCCTCATTGGAGACGAGTTCGGGAGGGGTTGGGGGTTGTCCCCTGAGCAAACATATTTACATTATATAAAATGCGATGCTGTTGACGATCCTACCCTGTCCCCCCGGTCAACATTATTTGGCTGGGGAGCGAAATATGATTCTACCACTGATGTCCCCCCCCCCTGAACATACCTGATGAAATTCTGACTAGGTGCCTGCGCTGGACCATGTGCCCATAGCAGCATTTTGTTTCGAATCCCCCCCCCCCGTGATAATTCCTTAGCCGAGGCCCTGGATGCTGCACTCTCCTCTGTGTGGTATAACGCCATTTCACGCGGCTCGGTATGCGCTCGTGATATTCAGGGATACATTATTGCACTACCCGCATTCTAAAATGGCGTGTTGGTTTGTTTCACGCCACGTTTCCTTTCTAAATGTAAAACAACGACAAGCGCAATGACTGGGTTGTGATGGCAAACATTCTGATGTGAGTAAATGTGATGTCATCCCAGGTCGCCTTGTTCGACTGTAGAATGCTCATCATCTTTACCTACTTACGTGTCGCTTTGTAAGATTTTCCATTCAGTTGGTGAAAGATTCCTTGGTGAGGTGCAGACGCAATGCAAGAGGAAATGACAAGTGAGTTTACGTCATTCACTCTATTCGTAATTCAAGTGCGAGTCATTCACATGTTGCACACAGCCTGAAAAATGCCGAAACGATACATCATATTATTAATAGTGACTATGGGTGCAAACAGAGAGCGGGAGAACCAACGCTGGTCCTGAATTAAAGCCCGTCTGATCCGTGTGTACTGTGCTCACTTTCTGAATACCATTATATGCCTGGCAGGTCATGGGTTTAACATGAGATGCGCGAACGAGCACTTTACTTCACTGTTGTAAACTCACGTGTTTCATTGTTCTACCACTCGACTCACATTGTTTGTGTCATGTGTCATTGCAACAGATTGTAGAGAGCATTCCCATTATTGTTCAGATTTTTCTGTCGACTTCGCTGGCAGTATTTCGCATTTGTGACAGTGCTTTTCTGTGTTGCCGCGGTGTTATGCATACATAATTAATATGGAATAGCACAGATCCCTCTGATAAGCCCTGATTAGCACAGCTCGCTGCACCATACACAGTCGTCCTGTGCGTCGTGTTGCGTGGCGATGCAAAGGGAATCGCGACATCAGTTACAGGATTGCAGCAGTGTGTGTGTGTGTCCAGCTGGGTTTCGATTTCACTAAGCGAAAGTTAAGTCAACATGTAAAGAAAGGAAGAATAACAGGCCCATTCCAGCGGTAACTTTGAACCCATGACGATTCGCCAAAAGTGTGAGTTATTGCGAAACATGACGGCGAAATCATTGATGTTTGAATGCCAGCTGTTGAATAGATCAATAGATTTACACATTCATACCTACTCTGTGTGTGAGTGTGTGAAGTTTTGCAATTGCTGGCTATTAGTGAGCGATCACTTTTTATAAAAAGGTCGTCCAGGTAACGAATGCAAAAATATGCAAAGACTCCACAGGAAGGCCAACTGACAACTCATCCCACTTTCATAATGCCAACTGTTCATTCATGTCTTTCATGTCTTCCTGTTTCATGATCAAGATCAAGATCCTGTTTCATGATTTCATGATCAAGATCCTGTTCATTCATGTCTTGATCAGTGTTTGACTCATTGTTATATGAGCACAGAAAAGCCAGTACTCTGGAAGTGTTCAAATATATGATTGATTGATTGATTGAACTTCTCCCTCGAGGAATCCGATTCCAGAGAGCTTATTGTTTTTATCAAATGATAATTCACTCGACTTCTCGACTGAGTTCAGTCGCCAAACTATACAGAGTGCCCAAAACGCGGACACAGTTTCCCTTGTGCCGAACGTAAGCGGCTGCTTCTACAATCTGTCACGGTTGAACTCGAGACCAGCGAGTACTTAACCCTATTCCTGGAGGGATGAAAAGTATACGAATCTGTCGGGGGGGCTTATTCGGCCCCCCTTGAGATATCCTCTGCCATAAGAGCTAGAAACATGAAACTTGGTGTGTGACTAATGTCGACAATGAACTCTATTTTGTCAAATTTTGTGATCCCTTGGGTCATTATCTTCTAAGGTCAAAATCACGTTCATCAATTTTTTTTGTCAAAAACATGCTATTTTACAGGAAACTCCTCCGATTATCTCGGAATCTATTGGCAGTAGGAGGAATCCGAAAAAATCACTGTTTAAAGCGGTTTTAATGTCTTTTCACCATAAGCATCAAGCAGAAATGACCTCAGGTCATACATGGTTTGGACTGTAGAGGTTCAACAAATGTAAAAAACTGTTTTTCAGCAATGTTTGTTGTTAATAACTTTTTATCTAAAGTATATACAGCATTATTTTTCAATTTTGCGGTACCATCGTGTTATCTCTTCGTTCATTGCGGTTCGAATCATATAAACTTTGTCAAATCGAAAATTGGACCCCGGCGTTTCAAGGTCAAGGTCAAGGTCAAGGTGACGTAGTCTGTCAAAATGTCTATATAAAAAAGGACGCATATGACGAGGACAACATTTTGAGACCATTTGTGAGTCTCTTATGATGTTTCTTGTCACGAGTATTGATAAAAATGGTGTTCGGTGGACCTTTGAATGATCTTTAAATAGTGTCACTGACTAAATTAAATCATCCTTTTTCATTTAAAGGGCCTTAAGGATGACATGATCTGAAATTAATTTGATTATGCAATTATATTAAACCCTCGTTTTCATTTTCACCATATACTTATTATTGATTGTTAGGCATTTTGACCTGACATCAGGGCATCAAATATTTAGATAATCATCGCTGAAACTTTCAACACATATTATTTCATGTTTTCTCTCACATACAATCCATTTTAACGTCCTGAAAATAAAAATAAATGCAATCATTGTGAAAAAATAAGTTTTTTCAACAAATTTGGATTTCAAATTAAAAATTTGGATATTTCGAGATAGCCATGTGAAAAACAATCAATTCTCTACCGATGACTGTTGTTGCTAACACTTCTCTTCAACACACAACTTCTCCATGCGTGCATTACCATTGCAAAATTTTGTTGTGAAGCGGCCCGAACACGTCCCCCCTAAAAACTGTCCTGGGACCCCTCTCCTAATATTCAATTCGGAAAAAAAATACACCATTCGATTGCGCAATGAGAAGTTAGGAAAAGCCAGAAGTTGAAGATTCTGAGTGGTTATGAGATGACCGTACTGAAAATACCTCAAGGGGGCCGATTCTCCTCCCCCCCCCCCCGACAGTAATTAGGTTAAATGGAAATAGTTCACCTCTGAAAAAAATGAGAGAAAAGCTCAGAATATAAGAGAAGGCAGAAATTAAGTATCATATTACTAGAAGTTTTCAAAGAAACCTATATATTACGCGGAAAAAGCAAATTAAAAATGTCAATTATTTGGTGATAATCTCATATTTTTTCCTCTAAGTAATGCAAATCAGCTTGCTTAGAAGCACGTTATGTCATCAACTCATCGAGGAGGGATTCGTGGGCGCATACAAGACAGTACTTTGCCTAATATTTTGTTGAGGATGACGGAAAAATGCAACGCTTTTATAACCACGGAGATTAATTCGAAGTCAAATCACGGCTATTCATTATTTATGTTGGCTAAATCGCGACGGGTATTTATTGGGAATCACATAGATAAAACAAACGGCAAAGAATATAAATATTCTTTGCCGTTATTTGTGTTTATCCAAGAAGAAGTTTCCGTGCTTCATCTATGGACGTTGAAAGTTGTGTTAAATATTTCAAAAAAGCCTATACCATGTATTCCCTTACGACAAATTATCAGTGTATTCTTTTGCATAATCAGTGCCGTTAAACGGGAGTTATTCCTGAAACCCATGCACTTCAAGGAAGGCATAGCAAGATGAAGATCGGATTTCGCCCCATCGTTAAGACTAGGTACGTCTGTAGTAAATTGTGCTGAATGGTTGCTCGAGAATAACGTTTATAGACGATTAAGCATCAAATTACGATAAATCCTCGCCAAGTTTTTCTTTCAATCCAGGGAATGAGGTTACTGAAACATATGTTTTTGTCCAGTCCAGCTATTAAGATTTCTTCAAACACTTTCCCCAAAGTCTTACGTCATCTCTACGTCATAACCATGTTTGCGCTCACATCAGCCAAAATCAGCCAATCACGATTGGAGTTACCGGGCTATACCCTGGTTCCGACTAGACTGAATATTTAATAATTAAGAGGTTTCTGTGTGTAAATGTGAAAGCGTCACAAGTCCTTTTTCGAGCATTGGCCACAACTTGGCTATCTCAACTCAAAACCCTATGTTAAAGGTGAACTATTCCCTTTAACTGTGCTGTGCTTAACCGTCCTCAAGTGATCAACTCGAACTTAACCGTGCTGTGGTGACAATTTCTGGCACATTGGTAGCAAACTGTTTAGCGGGCCCTGTCTAACTACAGCAGTGGCTGAATGAGGTCCATGGGAGTCAGGTCACGCCTAATGCCTATGGAATGCTGCATGTCTNGATTCTTGCCGCTCGCAAGGAGTAGAGTTAATAGAATGAAGGCTTCAACATTTTTTTAATCAGAGACGCAGATTTACTAGGGGAAATTTCCAGACCCCATTGGTAGCACCATATCTGTACCATGTCAATTAGGAAATGTTGCAAAATTTGGTTAGCCCGATCAACACTGGGGTGTGAATACCAGGTCATCGGCGAACAAAGCAAATTGAAGTGATTGGTTAATTTTATAAATATTGTTAAAAAAGTAATTGAACATGGTTAAAATAGGGTTAGGGAAAGGAACGATCCCTGCGGAACACCGTGGTCCTCGTTGTATTCGGGAGAGTAGGTATGTGTTTCCGTATCTTACGTCAAAAGCTATGTTTTTAAAGAAAGTGTGCCAACTTTTTAATTTAGAATGTTAAATATGTTTTGCTTACGATAAGAAGCTGTTGGTTTTATTAGTGGATACGATAAAATTCACGTTTGGAGCTCCTTTAGTTGAATTTTTTCTTAGGTATAATCTGTCTTGGATATTGCTTTATTTCGATATTTATACACGATCGCCACTATAAACGGAGTTAAGAAGATGTTATCTAGAATGGCGCACCTGAGGCAATAAACCTCATAAGAACAATGTAAAATAGTTACCGAGGCTCTGTTTGGCAGCTGCTATCAGCGCCCACTAGCTGTTTTCTGTTGCCCAGCGTTTATCGATATATAATCATATTTATATTTCATATTTAGGAATTTTCAGACTTGATGATAACAGTGATGTTGAAAGCTTGTCTATTTAAATACTTCTTTTTTACTCTAAAATAAATATTTGGCATGTTATTGATCATTTTTACACAATTTTTGACGATATATAATATGCTAGCGTTGTAAAATATATATATATATATATATATATATATATATATATATATGTTACATTTGTGACGTGACCTTGACCTTTTATCTTTGCCAATAATCTAACTTTCAACCAAGCGGGATATGTATCATATGTTTACGAGCACTTTGGGTGATCATGGTTGCAATCGAAAGCTTTGGATTGAAAGTATGGTTCATAAACTAAAATACCATGATTTTGACCTTTGACCTGACCGTGACTTCACATGTGACCTCAACTGGAAATGTTCAAGCGAGCTTTAGATTAATAGACGGAATACCATGACCTTTTCCTCGAAGATATTAAAAAATCAAAAGCTATCAAAATTAAGTTTATTCATTTCCGTAATATTCACGCACAGGGGCCTATTATCAAACAGAATGCATTCGACATCACGACCCGCTTTCCTTAACATGCTCTCGCTTAACAATCTTTAAATGCGTTACACCGACATCGCATGACAATAATATTAATTGATTCGCACACCCTACAAGAGAGGTTATCCTCACCCCGCCTCATTCGGTCATATAACCTCACAACATACACCCACAAGAATAGCACACCACCCACCTACCAGACTTTTCAAACTCGAAGACCATGACTATTTGCACATATTACCTATAAGCTCATAGTTGTGAAGATAATGCCAATAATCAACCTACATGACAGACAAGCACCCAGCGATGCATTTGCACATATCACGGTCTTCTAAATCTTCTCTCTTTTTCCCTCGCTCCCTCCACTGCTCCTTGTTAGTCTGCTGTATACCGAGAAGAAAGAAAATGACTAATGAGATAAGAGCACCGTTGAGATATGCTAATGGTGTAATGCTACCTAGCCGTTCTTGTCATGTGTTAATATCATTATCGTCAACAACATGAAGATTTAAGCCATGCGGCAGTATACAGCTCAGTAAATACTGTAGGGTGTTATTTCTTGTGGTATGGTTATCAATGTATGATATTTTGTAGTCGATTCAAAAAGTCCTATGCTGATTGTGAAGCATTAATTTTTTTAAGAGGCTATAGAAAGCGTCGTATACGAAAGATATATTGCTTCTACTGTTTGATAAAGGCCTGTGGCCGAATATTACGAAATAATAATTCTTAATTTTGATAGCTTTTGATATTTTTTTTTTAAAAATAATCATTCTGATTATATAAAGTCATGGTTATTCCGTCTAATCTAAAGCTCGCTTTGTTAGAGATACTATTTCTAGTATCATCATGTTTGTGTAGAGTCAACGGTCAGGTCCATCCTCTTGCACACGCTCTCTCTCTTTGAAAAGATTCTATATGGTATTTTATTATGAACACAATACTTTCTAATCCTATAGCTTTTTCGATATGGCTCAACACATGCATCACTCCAAAGTGCTCTAATACTATGTAACATATCCGCTGAATTGAGAAGTAGATTAATTGGCAAAGATAAAAGAGTCCAGGTCACACCACAAATGTACAACTAAATATATTATTACTATAAATATATATATATATTATTATAGAAATAGATATTGAGTATAATATCGTATTACTATAGTATAATATATATACAACTGCTAGCATATTATATTTATTTCGTCAAAATTGTTGTCAAAAAACAATGATCGTTAATAACTATGCCAAAACTACTTTTTGATTTAGAGTAAAAAAGATCAGTATTTAAAAGACAAGTTTCAACATCACTGTTATCATCAAGGTCTGAAAAATTCACCTAAATATGAAATATAAACTTATGATTATATATCGATAACACGCTGCAACAGAGCAAAACACAGCTAGTTGGGCGCTGATAGCAGTGCCAAACAGAGCCTCGGTAAACTATTTTACATTGTTCATTATGAGGTTTCATGCCTCAGGTGCCCATTCTAGATAAATCTTCTCTTTAAACCTTCCGTTTATAGTTGGCGATCGGTATAAATATCGAAATAAGCAATATCCAAAAACAGATTATAACTTAAGTAAAAATTCCAACACAAAGGAGCTCCAAACGTGGAGATTAGTGATTCGTATCCACTCAAATAAAAACAACGATGCCTTGCTTATCGTAAGCAAAACCAATTTAAACATTCAAAGTTGAAAAAAAAGTTGGCACACTTATCCTGTAAAAACTAGCTTTTAGACGTTAAGAGATACGGAAAACAACTACCTTACTCTTCCGAATACAACAGGACCACGGGTGTTTCCGCAGGAGAATCGTTCCTCTTCCCATAACCCTATATTTAACCATGTTCAAATTACTTTTTAACAATATTTATAAAATAACCAATCCTTCAATTTGCTTTTTTTCGCGATGACCTGGTATTCACACCCATGTTGATCGGGCTAACCAAATTTGCCCAACATTTCTCTAATTGACATGGTACAGATATGGTGCTACCAATGGGTGGAAATTTCCCCTAGTATAAATCTGCGTCTCTGATTTAGAAAAAAATGTTGAAGCCTTCATTCTATTAACTCTACTCCTTGCGAGCGGCAAGAATCACGTTAACGTGCGGTGCAGATTCTGCCCCCCCCCCCAGAGATCTCGAAAACTGCTTGGCCGATTTCGATGGGACGAACACCATTCGATTTGTTGTGACAAGATTGTTTTTGTACCCAGAAATTTACTTTTTGGTAAAAAAATGGGGGGTAGCAGGGGGCAAAAGATACGAAAAAATCTGGATTTATTTTAAAGGTCATTGCTGCCATGTGATACGACCGATTGTCATGCCCGAATCGTTTTTGAGCTTCCAATGTAATGGTCTTCAATATATATATATATATATATATATATATATATATATATATATATATATATATATATATATAGTATAAATATATATATATATAATTTATATATGTATATATATATTTTATATATATATATATTTATATATTAATATATAATAATTTTATACTATATTTATATATTTATATATTTATATTATATTAGTATATATATATATATTTTAAATATATATATATATATATATATATACTATATATATATATATATATGTAATAATAATAAATATATATATGATTTAAAAGGTCAATTACGAAATAAAAATCATAGTGTTCTCAGGGAATAAAAAATTAGATTTCTATAACATATGGGCTGTCGTGATTGTTTGGTACGATAGGACGTCACATCTAGGGTTTGTTGCTGTAATTTGCTCAATTTAGTATATTGCGCATAGGCGGATCCAGGTTATTAACGTGGGGGTACCATGTTATCATCTTATTGATTCGAAGTTGGGCCTAATTTGATGGAAAATATCGCCTCCCATTTTATGTACCTGAGTGCGCCCCTGCACCAAAATATGTATAATATAAGAATGTATGGTGTATATAGAAGTGACATAGTTTCTGACGCTTTTATTCCACCGCAAACTACGAAGGAAGCATGTGCCGCACAACCGCATTCGTAACGACCTCCCAAAAAACGGTGAAGCCTGGAACCCGCCTCTGCCGAACCGATTTTTTATTTTAAATTTTGGCACCCAACACCGCGTCAATTCAAATAAAGAAAAAAGTCACAAAAATTAGTTGCTAGGCCCTAAACCGGTCAAGAGCCGGCCATGCGAAACCTACGGGGATGGTCGAACAAAATGTAAAGACTGAGCACAAACTAATTCCCTTAGTCAAAACTTTTCAATACTTGGGCATCACCCGAAACTCACGTCTTATGTCTATCACACATTTTCACGATTTAATCCAGCAATGCACTCGACGCATCAATATCATGAAAATATTAGCAGGACGGGAGTGTGGTGCCGACCACTCCACTCTCCTCCAACTACTTCTATGATGCGTCCAATCTTGGACTATAATGCATTCTTAGTCGATGATATATCCCCTAAAATGTAAAAAATACAAACCGTCCAGAACGATGTCTTACGCATCGTCACCGGTGCCTTCAGAACATCCAACATTGACAACTTACACAAAGACGCTAATTTAGTATCATTTGTTTTTGTGCTTTAATAAATTTATATTTTTCGAAAATACAATTTACCAATGAGTAGGCATATAGGGAAATTTGCCATTTGTGCAGGATGTTTTTGTTATTAGTTCACCTTTGGGCCCCTGTAGGCCCATGGCGCGCACCCCCCCCCCCTTGACGGCAAAAGTGACGCCATCTAAGGAAACAAATTATAGATCGACCCTGATATTTTAAGATACGGCGCCCCAATTTCCCGGGAAAATGCGCCCATGTTACCCAAAAAAATACGTTCCTTATGATCTGCCGCACCCCTCGAAAAAATCCTGGATCCACCCCTGGGCTAAGGCAAAATAAAAGTAAGCTTCAAAAGAGTTAATACTAGGCATTTAGCGTTACGGGTCAATTGCTGATTAAAGGGAGTGTGCCTACTCACATTGGTCATGTGGAGTTGTCGAACACTAGTCTGTAGAACAGTTATTTTTCTGAATTAAAGTCTTGTACTCAATTATCCTCAGAATCACTTAGGTTGCTGAGATATCCAAAATCGCCAATCACATACTGGCAGTAGATTACAGTACAATAGTCGGCCAGAGAGCTTTTCACCACTAGGAAGCATTGCCTCTTAAATTACAACGCTAGCATATATTGTAGATCTGGCCTAGTGCGACCATTATAGGTAACCATCTTCGCTACTCTGTATATAGAGACGATCGGTTTATGAGCCTTTTGAAACAAAACAAAAATGCAAAACAGAATACAAGTTGAACATTCAAACTAAAGGGGCCTCCAACGTGAATTTTATCGTAACCAATAAATCAAAGCAATAGCTTCTTACCGTAATAAAAATATATTTGACATTTCAAAAGAGTAGGCACACTCCCTTTAAGTTACTTCATACGTCATAACAGAAAGTTTCCAATACAGTGCAATAACGATGCTTGAGCACACTGCACAATGCACATAGTTTCAAGCTGTTAACCCAGCAACTCTTTAGTACGCCAAATCGATCGCCCATGTCATCTTTATTTATGCATGGATGCTCACTTAAAGGCGACGGTAGGGCGCGAAATATTAGATGAGGCACAACGTGTGGCATAGCATACCTGCTGTTTTAATTCATTAATATTTGCATTCGCGCGACACCACGGCTCGTCATTTTCTTCCATGGGACGTTCCGCCGGCCGCGCCACCTTAGCGTGCACCTGCCGGCTCGATTTCGTGATGGGAGGCTTCAGGGGGCGGAGCCAGCGCCACCGGACACTACTTAATTGGACGAGCGTCTTATCAAGATCCGATTGCACTCATAATGGCGTAAATAGAGGAAATCCGGCAGGTGGCGACGCGCGCCGGTGCTGCCGCGCGGCGGCGGCGGCGCGAACTATCTGGGCCGGCCAACACAGGGAGTCGCCGCACCGCTAATCTCGCCATGACTGTCGCCACTGCGCCAATCCAGAACGGATGGCGCGTCGCGATCGGGCCGGCCGAGGACGCCCTCCTGATCGGTGGCCGCGTGTCACCGTAAATAGCATAGCGCTGTGCCCGTGAACGTGCTACCTCGCAGGCGGACGAGTGGTCGCTGACTGGCGGCGGTGGCGGCGGCGCTGGTCCGCCCGACCTGTCTCTCAAGACCGTGCGGCGCGCGTCTGACTGAGGGGCAAAGACGCCCCTCTCTGTGATTCTGGGTTTGATACTGATGTAGCGCCCTGTCACTGTGCACGTAGATGATGGGATTGGACCCACCATTTGTGGTGTTAATCTTATATTACAGGCAATATACCGTCATCGGAGCTTAAGGGCTCAGGAGCCCTGAAATATAAGGGCTTAACCAAACCACTACGTTCGAATAGGTTGCGACGAGAGTTGAATAACTCCCATTAAAGACACTGTATTACGCATCGAGTTTATTTACATTTTATAAATATCATTTTGTACAAAATCAATGCACGGTACAAGAAAACATTGCAGCATATAATCAACCGATCAGTCTTGCACGGCTTACAAAATATAAAATGCCTAGACTTAAGTACATGAGTCGTGGGCGCCAACACACACAGGATAAGGACTAGTGGCGCCAGTGGCCGCCAGGGCGACGCGGCTATATCGTCTCAGCGGCGCCAAAGTGGCGCACACAGCTGAGAACGTCAACAGAGTGCGTCACAATCGTCTACGGGCGCTCTGGCTCCGTGCGGCGGGCCCGCGTTTCGAGTGGCCCGCGCGGGCGGTGTGCAGTGCAGCGTCTGGGCCTCTGATCGCGCGCTACAGACAACAGATCGGTCCAGAGTATATCACTAGCACGCCCTCTCCACTCGACTGCTACGCGCCGCTGCGTATTTGGCATTGCAGTTGGCAAGAGGCAAGAGACACGAGACAGACGGCAGAGGAACACTTCCCTGCTCACGCACGACGCAAACACGACCACGACTGACACGTACACGCGCGTCAATCAAATATATCACAGCTTATAAAATCTGTACACGTTCATTTTGGCGATTTCTGCAATTGGAATAGCCCTGGGCGGGTGCCAGCGCGTTCGTCTAACAGCAGGCAGGCACTACGAACGAGAGACTGGGCGCCGGGCGGCTCGCACACGCAGCACATCCGAGGACGACACAGCACGTGAGCCCCGGCCGCACACTGGACTATCGCGGACCGCTCACAGAGGCCCTCCCACCCCGCTCGAGGTCACCCTGGACGCGCCCGGCCAGCCGGTACAAACAGCCGAAAACGGTCAACGCCCCGCTCCACCGACTTCGAAAATCACTGGAAATCAGCGGAGCGGTTCGTCTCGGTTTCCTCGCCTGTGAACGCGCGCGACGCCGTTCACAGCCGGTGGCTAGCACATGGACGTCTCCTCGCCCTCCATCGTGCTCTGCACGTTCTCCAGTTTATGCGGCAGGTGGAGTCGACAGCAGTGCTCGTCGGCCTCCAGCGCCTTCATCACATCGTCACTGTACTTGGTCACGTAGATGTAGAGCTCCTTGAGCGCGGCTATCACGTCGAACTGACCGAGGTGCGTTACCGAGAGCCGCTGCATGTGCGAGTTGAGCTCCTGGTCGGTGACGGTCCCCAGGTCGTTGATGTCGTGGTAGAAGCGCTCCACCTGTGACCGGTAGTGCGGCAGGTCCTTGGCGAAGAGCAGCTTGTTGGACGGCGAGTCCTTGCCCAGTCGGTGCTCGGACGTGGAGCAGGCGTCCATGAAGGTCTGCGCGATCACCGTCAGACACGAGTCAACCGTCAGCGACTTGTCGATGTCGAACAGGAAGTCGGGGTTCTTGATGAAGTTGACCCAGAAGCGGAGCGGCAGCGAGTTGGACTTCCAGGCGTACACGACCTCGTCGGTGTTGGGCACGGCGTGCACCCGCGCCGCCTCGTCGAACAGGTCGAACAGCCACTTGATGGCCGGCGGCAGCGTCTCGCCCGCGTTCAGGATGGTGGCCAGCAGGTCGTCGACGAACTTCTGGATGGTGCCCTTGGTGGAGAGCAGCCGCGTGAGGAAGATCTCCGGGATGGCCTTGTGCGACCGCTCGCTCCGATGGCTGGCGTACTCGCACGCCGGCTTCACCAGGTGGAACGCGTTCACCTTCCGGATGGTGCCGTTCTGCGACGGCGACACCGATGTCGGAATCGAGTACACGCTCGTGTCTGGAAGGGCAGAGGAGAGACCGTTAAGTGGGCTCTCGTGTTGGAATGTATATTTGCTTATCACAAACAAGCAAAGGTGATTAGCATCAACAGATGTGAATCTCCGGCAGCAAACCATGGACGTTACTAAATCACGCTACGAGACAGCTCTGGACATTGACAAGTGAGATTCTGGCATGTACACTTCAGATGTAACCACCGTCACAGACACACGGATTACGTCATATGTACCCCGTTACCCCGACGCAGCCATGCTATCTCCAGTGACGTCATACTCCATCTACTTACACGGACTGCGGGCGGTGGGTGACACCTCGGCGCCTTGTCGCGGCACCAGTGACATCACGGCCGATTCCTTGACGCCATAATGCGCCAGCGTGTTAATCCGCCGCCAGCCGTCCACCATTTTGCTGGTCAGGTCCTCGTCTGCCAGCGTCAAGTGGCCGCCGCGACCGTGGCGCCACTCTGCGGAGAGAGGCGGAAGCTCAGTTTCCTGTCGGCCGATATCGGTGGGCGCGGACGCTAACGTCTGAGCGGCGGGCCGGCGTCGAATATGGACGGCCGAACTGATCAAACATGCATGAAGGACATTACGGGAAGGCTGGTTCGAAGAGGCCGTCAGCGCCGACACTCACCTAGGTCGACCTCATGGATGGACGGCCGCAGAGTGTGCGGCGTGTTCTTGTAGAGGGCATCCAGGATTTTGGACTTGACCTGGTTGATGGAGTCGCAGTCGAGCACGCGGCACTGCACCTTCTCCTCCAGCTCCTCAGGCGCGATCTGCAGCGTCTGCAGTGACAGGGATACGGGGTCGTCAGAGACAAGTCAGCACGTCAGTCGGGCTTAGTCCATTACGCTCGCGCAAATGACAGCGCGCGTTACATTACGTTTATTTGTACTGCGACTTTTGAACGCGCGTCGGTCGGACAATCTGTCACAAATTAAACTCGTTAACGAATGTTTTGGAGACTCATTAATTCGTTTCATTACGAAGATTCTGATGAAAAATAAAAATGTGTGGCCACCATGGTTGATAAAATCTTACCTGATACATCTGGTAGGGTATTTTTTCATAGTGCGGATCCTCTTGAACAAGGTGAATTGTCTGAAAAAGACAACAAACCATGTTAATTGTAATTAATTGGATCGTAAATCTTCCCGCTTCTGATTGCCGACTCACAGCACGCATACTTTTTCCTACAAGCACGCCGCGTGGTTATTGTACGACGCGCCCCGGCATTCCGAGTTGCCAAGCTGTGACAACTCAAGGCCGGATGCAGTTCTTGCGTGATCCTCACAAAATTCAGCCGGGCCGACAAATCCCCACAGGAATGCATGTCCTAGATTGCTAAAAAGAACCGGCCGGTGACATGGCGACCAGCGTAGACAGACGTGTCAGGGGCCGGGCCGACGGGACGGTCCCAGCACGCCGGGCCGGCAACAACCCGCTCCGTGTCCGTCCGGGGGCCAGGACAGGACCGGTACACACCACACAGCACCGGTGCACACCGCACGGAGTGGGGACAAGACGTATACACACCGCTCGGAGTGGGGACAGGGACGGTACACACCACATCCACCGAGCAACACATGGCGACAGACCGGAGCCGTGTTCACTGCCAGCCAGTCTCACGACTCCCTCCACAGTGGCAAGTGACTACCGCTGTTCTGATGGTCCGATTACGGATTATCGCGTCAAATGGTCCATATCTCCGTCGGAACAGGAGGGAGCAGGTAAAAACGGCCGGCTGGCGGGGTGTGAAACAAGGCCGCACGCGCACATTCCCAGAATCGGACCAGGGGTTTCGGTAAGCCGGCGATGCAGTGACGTCCTACACGTGTTAGTACGGTGCTGTACGGCCAAGGTTCAGCTTGTTCCTCTCTGCGCCGGCGGTCAAACGGATCAGAACAAAGCGAGGTGCGTGACAGCACCCGCACACATTCCCAGGGTCACGCTGGTGGTGCAGGATTAGAGCTGTGTCCGGTGATTTTCGCCGTGGCGTTACCCTCGGTGCCCCTTCTCCGCCGTACATCGTAATGTCAACAAGACGTACTGAGTACATCCCAGTCGTAATATGTTCCGAATGGTGACATTACATCATTCCAGAAATGCGGAAACGAGTTTCTGAGTCCTGAGAGTAGAAGGGCTAATAGCCGTTTCTGAGGAATCATACCGGAGTGCAATTACGGACAGCATACGCAGTGACAAGCCCATAATCCCAGTCCTATTGATCTTATGGTGCTCGCATTCCAATATGAGGAACCCATCTCATGCGTGGGCTTTATCTGGGTGTTAATATAAGGTCTCAAACGAACTGACTTTGACATTTCCAAAGCGGCTTTGCCTAATAAGCTGTTCAGCCTCGTTTGAATATCACGCCCTTATTGCCGACGGCAGCGTATAAAGCCCTGCGGAGGAAAGGGGCGTGACTTGCCGAGAATTAAATCCCGGTGCTTCTGGCCAAATCGACCAACTAATCTACTCTCACCGGGCGTGACACTTGTAAAGGGACTTGTCAATGCGGAAAGACGCGATGCAATGTGAAATATGCAGGGACGTCCTGAACGGATTGGTGGAACGTGACGCTCATACGCGTATCGTGCAGAGCCGGTCCGTGATGAAGAGAGAGAGAGAGAGGGAATTACAGAGGCGCTGGGGGCGTGCACAGTCGCACCGTGAGGACCAAAACAGCCCAGTCGGCAGCCGCAGCACACAATGACACGACACATCAGTCACAGTCACACAATACGCACCCGGTATCACGCAATACACAGCACACAGTTCATCCAAAAACACACACCACACCGACACGTAATGCATATCCTCGATCACCCACATACACAATTTACACATGCATTACGGGTGGTGTAACTTAAATATGCAATGAATGACCACAAGAGCAACGCAAATACAGTACGAATCCGGCCATTCGTGCCCCTCCGACCCTGACCTGCACGAGACACCACTCGTCCTCTCCCTCTGCCGCCATGTCCAGTGTCCACACTCACCACAGTGCCGTGCGGGATCTGTTCTCGCAGCAGGCGCTCCTCGGAGAGGGAGTAGCGCGCGTCGTGTGTGAGCGCGTCCACGGGTCCCTTCTCCACCTGGTGTTTGATGGCGGCCGTCAGCAGGAACAGACTGGCCGCCGACTCGCTCCGCAGGTGGTCGTACAGGCACAGAGCCATCCAGTTGGTGAGGAACTTCTCCACCACGCTCTCCGTGCGCCGCAGCATCAGCTGCGGGTACTTGGAGTTGATGGACTTGTCGATCAGCCGCAGCAGCAGCAGGCGCAGGATCTCGGTGGCGTACTCCATCTTGGACATGAGGATCACCATGAGCAGCGACGCGACGTTGACCTTGTCGCGGATGCCGAAGTTCTTCTGCGATTCCAGCACCTCGATGAAGGTGAGCAGGAAGTAGCGGTTGTTGATGAGCTGCTCGAACTGCACCATGGCCGTGTCGAAGTTGGTGCGCGTGCCGTTCACCCGCAGCTGCGGGAGGTGGAGAGGGTGTGTCAGGCCCAGGCGCGAACCACGACAGGCGACAGTCACGATCAAAGCTACAGCGATACAAACTGACGCTGAATATTTGCACAGGAGCACTCCTGTGAGCACGTCGGGGAGAGATTGACACAGCGGCTGCCGGAGAGAGCGAGTCAAAGTTCCGACCGCGCGGCCGGCTCAATCGATGTCGCTCGCCGCTGGTCCCCTGGGCGCCGATAAAAATACCCGGCATAACAATACCCGGCCGAGCTCGATATGGTCCCAGCGGCAACGGCGGCGGCGGCAGGGAGACTCTTACCTTGGGATCGGCCAGGATCGGGTGATCGGTCACCCCTGGGAAGAACACCTTCATCACGAACGTGCGGTGGTCGAAGATGGGGATGCCGGTCGACTCCAGGTCGGCCGTCAAGTCCGTGATGTCCGTCTGCAGTTCGGCAAACGCTGCCGAAACAGGAGAGATGTTTTACTGGCGGCCCGAGCACTTTGACAACAGGCTGGCGGCGGGCGGTCTGCGTTCAGACGCTTGCTCAGTAAACAAGGTGGCAGCGCCGAGCCGACGCGCGGCACGATCTAAAAACACTCGCCGGGCTCAAAGTTTGGCCACTGACTGAGGCCGGCAGCCGATTTGTAGTAGCCGGCCACGGAGCTAGATAAAGTTAGCGCCAACACGACGGTGCACGTCTCAGCCACGGCGGCGTACTGCCGCGAATGTTCGCCGTGTTGCCATCTTGTTGTTGACGGAGCAATTTGGGAGATAAACTGGCAACGATTTATAACTCATAAGACACATGAAAGCAGTATGTTGGCAATTACTCCCTTAGGTGCAAGACCTAACGAAGAAAAGGCAGTTTAATTGCGAGCGATGTAAAATATAGCAGCAAATTTAGAATTGCAACAAGCCTTGCCTCGCCATCTTAGTCTCTCCTTTCACAGCCATTACACCTGACCCACCTTGCTTGCACTCCATGCGGACGTTGCTCTCCAGAGTATCCATCTGGATCTGGATCCTCTTGTACTCGCGCTCGGCCTGGGTGGACTTGCGGCGGTACACCACCAGGATGACGACGGAGAGCAGCACGAGGAACACACCCGAGGCGGCGATCCCTCCGACCACCTCCGGTGGGAACGTGTACGGCTTGATCATCTCGTAGCGCAGCAGGCCGAGCGGGAAGCGCAGGTTCTCGCCGACCCTGACAGCCACCAGCGGCACACCCTCGGCCGTGTGCCGGCCGAGCTCGTCCGTGCCCGGAGGCTGCACCGCCGGAGGGCTGCACACCAGCTGACTGAGGGCCAGTGACGTCACGTTGCAGGAGTGGGTGCCGATCAGCACGCGGATGTCGCTCTCGTCGGCGGCCAGGTTCAGGTTCTGGCCCTCGATCACCAGCGTGTCGCCCTTGTAGAGCTTGACGCGGCCCGGGAACGGCATGACGACCGGGTCCTGCACGTACAGCAGGATGCTGTTGAGCGGCGCGCGGTGCTGCTTCAGGCTCCGCACGCTCGCCACGTCGTCCATGACGAAGCCGATGTTGAGGCTCAGCACGTCGTCGTTGGGCGGGCGCGGCGAGCGGGCGAACTTGGACGGGGGCTTGTCGGGGCTGCGCCGCTGCCAGCCGAGGCCCCGCACGGCGCGCGGGTCCACCGGCGGGGACGGACACTGCATCTGGGTGCTGCTCAGCACCCGACAGACCTGGGGAAGGGGGAGGGGCGGGGTGAGACATCCGGCGCTGGCCGCGTGCCCGGGAGGCCTGATAGATGGGCCGGCGATCACGAGCGTGTCATGCAGGGCTCATAGGCTGCATAAAGTCGATATGAGCGCTCGATGTACCCGAGCATATGGTATCATAAGCCGGTCTGGCATTATTCATCTCACCAGCATCAGCCAAGTTACTTAAGCTCCAGTCCGCTCATCCGCGAACGAATATAAATCAGGCGCGGGTCGGCGCTAATCAGGCAAGATGGCGTCGGGCCGATGATTAGCTGCGGTTTAAGCCGGCCGACGTGGCCCGATAAATCACGTGCCGCCCGCCCGGATACCCGAGACAGCTCAACAGAGCACTTGCATCATGCTAACACTAAAACTGACTATGTTGATCGTGAATGCATGCATGCTGATAGCGGTACGATAAATCGACTCCAACGAGGGTAAAATGCTTGATAACCAGTGAAAGTTTACGCTTAATAGAATCGAACCCGTGACCTTTGATCTGGAATCAGACCCTACCAGCCACAACCCTGGCGGTCTCGTGATGAACGTACCGTGACGTTGAGAGGCCGCTCCTGGTCGTCGAGGAACACGGTCATGAGCGGCTTCTGGATGGCGTCCAGGTTGGTGCCGTGGACCATGATGAGCCTGCCTCCGGACTCTGGCGAGCGCAGCGGCTTGATCTCCATCACCGTCGGGTCGCTGGTGTAGTTGAACGGGTTGCCGACCAGCGTCCGGTTGGCGGCGTCGATCTGCAGGGTGAGCGTCCTGACGGAGCGCGTGCCGTCAGAGGGCGCGGTGACGCAGCTCAGCTGACCCGGCCCCTGGGTCACCTCGCACGGCAGGTGGTCCAGCCAGACCCGCACCTGCGAGCCCACGGTCAGGTGACTACCGGAGAGGGTGAGCCTCGTGCCGCCGCTCTCCGGGCCGATCCGCGGGTGCACGTCGAACAGCTGGATGTCGTGGTAGCTGTACTTGACGGCCGACTCGTCGTAGCCGGCGTCGTTGCCGACGGCGACGGCGACGTTCATGGGCAGGGCGGCGGCGCCGGTGCGGCAGACGATGCGCACGGAGACCTGGTACTCGACCAGGGTGCACGGCACGTCGCCCACCCGGATCCGGTCGCGCACGTCCTCGGCGCGCCGGCCCAGGTTCGAGCCTTCGATGGTCAGCAGCGTGCCGCCCTCCACCGGCCCGCTCAGGGGGTAGATCTGTAGAGGTCACGGGTCGCCGGTCAGACATGGCTGGGTCACACGCGGGCGGTCAGCGGTCAGAGGTCATTCGGGGAGGGTGGTGTGTGTGGTTAGTGGTACGAATGTGATTATGTGGCAGATGTGTTGGGAAACGTGGTCGAACCAGAGCTGAGGGAAGACGCAGAACATGTGTTCAAATTGAAATATCGGCCACAAAAAATGCTTGAGCTGATACCAGTGGGCAGTGGCGGATCCAGAAAATCTTCAAGGAGGGGGCCATCAATTGCAGTGGTGCCCCTACCTATACCCAAATCTGAAAAATCGACGGATTGTGTCCACTATATTTGAGGTTGCCCCTATTTTCATTTTTTTTTGTTGCAAAATGTCAAGGACCCTCAGGTCAGCGGTGCCCCCCTCAGCCTGCCAGAGTGCCCCCTAAGGCGGCTAGATTGCCCTCAGGCGGCTAGAGTGCCCCCTCAGCGACAAGAGTTACCCCTCAGGCGACAAGAGTGCCCCCTCAGGCGACAAGAGTGCCCTCAGGGACAAGAGTTGCCCCTCAGGGGGACAAGAGTGCCCCCTCAGGCGGCAGAGTGCCCCCTCAGGCGGCCAGAGTGCCCCTTCAAGTTCGAGGCCCAAGGGGGGCTGCCCCCCCCCCTCTGGATCCGCAACTGCCAGTGGGGTCATAATGAATGCAAGAAGGAGCAGATCAAATAAAGTACTAAGAACCTGACGCAACTGAAGGACAAACTTGCGTCACTTTAACGGTAACGAGACAAGCGACAAGTCTGCCTCAATAAATCGATGGACGTCGCATTCCAGGACAGTCCGGGCACGTCCCGTTCCTAATGGGCCCTGAGTGTGGCGACCCCTGGGGACGGACTGGGACCCTCCCGTGGGACCGTCTGGCCGCCTCTGACGCGCCGGACCACTCAGTGAGACCCTCCTCAGCGCATGATCATATCACCCCGCCGCCCCCGAAAAAGGTGGTCGGCGCAATCGACGGTCTGATCGCCGGTAAAAACTGGCCTCGCGTATGAGCGATACACGAAAACACGACTAAAGCGGCGTGTCGCGCGGGGTAATTACTGGTTGACACTGGGAGTGACACGCCACACAGAGGGCGCGGCGCAGAGCTGCCGGCCGCAGCGAGACCGGCCCATTTGCACTTCAAACGGCTCGCATATGGCAGCTCGGCTGATTTGTAGGCTGCCATATCGGATTCGACGGCTATTGACTAAACAAGTGGCTGCGCGTCGTAAACAGTATGGAAATGGGCGGCCGAGGCGGCGTCAATATGTAACGGCGGAGCTGAGCAGCAGCCGCCAGCTCCTGGCCGAGGTTTGGGACGACATCCTCTGCAATGATAAACTCATAACTTAGGCGAGTCTTTATGAATGCCTGGAGGACGCTACTCATAAAATAATTGAATAAAAAGGCAAGATGACTGATGATCCAAATGATAAGAGCGATGGAACCTGCTGAAGTTACGATGTCGGCTGAAAGCGAAATAATGTTGCGATCAAGCTACATTAGGGAATAAAGGTCAGGGGTGTTCATTCGCGCCTGCTAAAACGTTACCAACCATCATCGCCGGAGCTCAACGCAAGCAGGCAAGGTTAAATGCGACATGACTAGCACCTGCACAGAGAGAACGGGGACACTTGGCAGCGGCGTGTGGCACGCACACAAACCGGTTTGGCCGATCGACCACCGGGCTGGGTCGGCCGGAGATTTGCAGATGTGATCCCATCTCCCGCCCGGCGCCTCACGGCGTAGACCAGAGCAGCTCGCAGAACAGCTCAGAACACATCATCGTATATCAGCGCAGCATCAGCATAGATCAGCATAGATCAGCGCCGATCGCCGCTGATCTCAGATGGCGTCTCTTCACTCACCAGGTCAATGCGCGGCTTGGGACACTCCAGCATCGGCCGCTGGCGGCAGTCGGCACTGTGTGTGCACGCGCCGTCGCACCAGGCGCACTTGTAGCGCGCGTCCCGCGTCACGCAGAGCGAGCAGTCGGCGTGGCCGCGGTGGCTGCCCAGCACGCCGCACTTGTACAGCGTCACGTTGGTGGCGTCCACCAGGTGGTCGCCGTCCCAGACGACCGTCAGGCGCGCGGTGATCTCACTCTCCTCCGCCTGGTACGAGTACGTCGTCTTCTCACACACCACGAACTGGCCGCGCTCGACGCGCGCCGGCACGCGCATCTTGGCGCCCTCGATGTCGACGATGCAGTGGAAGGCGGCGCGGCCAGGCTCGGGGCGCGGCAGGTTCTCGGCCTCGACCACCACTTGGCTGCGCTGGCCGTTCGGCAGCAGGATAGGCGATGGAGACGGCTTGAAGCGCGGGCAGAAGGCGGCGCCGTGCGTGATGAGACGAGCCGGATTCTGCGGGAGAGACGAGAGAGAGAGAGAGAGATGGTCAGTCAGTCGGATGACGAGCAAACAGACATGGGAGACTGGTGACGAGCGGACAGATGGGACACTGGTGACGAGCGGACGGATTAGAGACGGATCGGGAGCGTCACGGGCGGATGATCGCAAACATGGTATTTTCACCAAAGTTAGAAAGGCTGCATATATACAGAAGTTGTAACAGCGAATCGCTGAGTTAAGGTGAACAGGGAACATTCATAACTAAAAGAACGTTGAGCACAAATGATAGCCGGGAGTATGACCGGATAATGATTACAAATAACATTAACTGTGAGACGCTCTACACAGATGGACGTGATTGACGTACTCCATGTTCGTGTTCTGTGATTGTGAGCGATGAGACAGTGAACACAGTCCGCTGCACGCATCAGAGCACACATCCCGAGTGATGGTTACCCCGCACCATGAAAGGAGACGGTAACGTGCCACAGTGTCACACGCCAGCCATTCCGCATCCGTCACAGGGAGTAGCACTGTGCATGGAGCGTCGTCACTCCTGGCAGGAGACCAGCGGCATTCCACTCGGCATCAACGAAGAACAGCGCCGGCCGTCAGCATAAAGCGGCGTTATGCCGGGGCCGCCTGCTGGACGTCAGCTGACGACTCTGCATGGCGACGGACGGTCGGCGTGCTGTCGCGGGGTGTGAGGAACACTGACCAGCGACCAGCCGACGGTGGCTGACAGAACGTCGCACGGGCCGGATCCGGGTCGCCACCGGTCTCTGCTGCACGGTGATCCAGTTGCAGCTACCGGGTGCGACCATAGCGGCGGCGACCTCTGCCGGTGCCACACACGTGCGGAGGGACGGAGCGTGACCGGGCGCAGTTGATTTGTATTCGATCAATGATCGTAAAATAGTGCGCGCCGGACGCGGCGAGTCCCGTGTCGCTGTTACGCCGCACTCAATCAAACGCGTCAGGGAAGGGCGTCAGGGAAGGACGTCCGGACGGGCGTCGTTCTGCGGCCGTCTGCAATCAGCCGTTGCTACGGCCTACGTTGCAATTCAACACTGTCGCGCGGGAGCCGGGTAACTGCGTTGGTCTTTGAGTCTGAGGTGACCCCCCCCCCCCCACCCCACCCGCCTCCACGGCCGTCGATCGGTGCCATTCGTTGTCGCCGCTTTCATTCGCGATAATCGCCTTTTTACGAGCGGCGTGTCAGCGGTGGGCGAATTTATCGCCAAAACGGAGCAAAATCCTGGCGGCCTCATGAATACGCCACCAAAGCGGCGGCGGCGGCAGCAGTATCGGACCCACGGGACTGGTACAGAGCGCTGCGGACACCCAGCGGACTCAACTGAGGCGCGGCCTCCGACTCCGATCCAGGGGAGACGGCCGGCTGGCAACCAAACAGCCGGAAACACGCTGATTACAGGCCGCGTCGGGCGCCGCCGACCCCGCCCCGCTCTCAGCAGGGGTTCGGCGGGGTGCAGACCGCGGCAGGGGGGGGGACCATTAGGGGAGGTGACGGGAGGGGTGACGCGGCCGCGAACCGACCGAGTCGCGCTCAAACTCCCACTCGGCTGTCACTGGCAAAATGCGATGATTGAAAGAGTTCATTTCTCAGCGCCTTTCAGCCTGGGCTCGGTGTGTCGCGCAGAACCGCGCGCGTCACGCGAGCGCTGAATTTCGCGCTGGACGGCCGCTGTTTGTCGGGCGCATTGAGACTCGGTGAGTGATCGCTTAGACCCGCTTAGGATGGCATTAATAGTGGCGTTTAACGGCCGCGTGTTGCAGACCCATACATTTCTGCGTCTCAGACGGCCAGGCGCTTAGTCTGAGGTACGGCGCTCACGGAGCTGTGAATTATCGGTATGACCTTCCTTATCAGTGTTTTACATCTGGAGCAATGCCCGCGACCAGGCATAAGTTTTCTTTGTTGGGAAGTGATGCTACCAAAAAGTATGTATGCAGTTTGTGCTTTTGCGTGCGTACGCGCTTATGTGAACATGCTTCGGATCAATTGTGATAAATTCGTATGTAAGTCCCGACCGACAGACACTGAGTGCACTATTAATTCTACCAGCGCTAATCGAATAATTGTCGTCCCGTCGTCGATTCATTGTTGTTAAATCTTTGCCGCCACTCTGTCTTCGTTACGTTTTCATGGGGAGGGTCGGGAGACCGAGGGAGGGAGTGAGCGCGCGCGCTGAGAGCAGTAATGTGCCCGAATCCTACCCTCGTACAGACCGTGATAATGGGACAAATTTGGCGACACGACTGTTCCGCGACACTTACTCGACAAATGAGTGGAAAATACGACAAAAATATTCACCTCAGCTTTATCACAGACGATCCCGAGAGCAAACGGAACGAAACTAATGCAAATGAAAACGGCTTGACGGAGCACCGGTGGCGGCGGAGGCCGAGGGGTGGCCGGCGCCTCCCGCCGCCTTTCTCCTTCGTACGAGGCAGGTCACGTCAGAGCTCAATTTCGCCGCCAGCAGAAAAACGCGCCTCAGAGCGGTGATGTGCGCGGCGGGACGCGACTCAGAGCGGCGGGACGCGGCGGGGAGCGCGCGGCGCGGGTGCGGGGTGCTCTTCATCGCCGGAGGGGAGAGCGTCCCCGGCTGTCGACGATGAGAGCCACTTCCAGGACGGCCACGGCGCGCCCCAGCCAATCAACGAATCTTAATCCGGGCGCAATTTATCAGGGTGGCGGACAGTAGGCGGCAGTGCGCTGAGCTTGGTCGAGCTGTGCGTGCTGTGCCGGCCAGCGGGCGAGACGATGAGACGCGGAGGGGAGAGAGGACCGGTGTGGACACCGCGTCAGACTGGGGGAGGCTCAGCGACGGAGAGTTGAGGGGAAAGGAGAGAGAAGAGTGTGAGAAGGAGAGATAAGAGTGGGATGATAAGAGAGAGAGAGAAGAGTGGGATGAAGGAGAGAGAAGAGTGGGATGAAGGAGAGAGAAGAGTGAGATGCAGAAGAGAGAAGAGTGGGATGAAGGAGAGAGAAGAGTGGGATGAAGGAGCGAGACGCAAGAGGCTGGAGACAGAGAAAGAGGCAAAACAGGGACTCACGACATCCATGAAGCAAGAGCACAGGAGAGAAGCAGGAAGACCGGCGGCTGGAGGGTAGCGAAGTAAACGGCAGTTTACATGCACGGGAGCTCGAAAGCCATATTGAGAATAGGGGAGTGGAGAGGGAGAGAGATGGGATGGAGAATATCCCCACTACATATGACGGAACAAACACTGAATGAGGGGGAGCCAGGATGCTCGAGCCCAGGGACACTGTATTATCCCTAATGACAGCGGCAGGTAATGACAGCACGGTGATAATTTTCGCCCAGTTATGATGGATTCCGCAGGGGATGGTGTTTTCCGGTGGGCCGAGACGAATTATACATTCCCCCGGCCGGCGATCTGCGCAGAGAGGGGAGCCACGGCAGCCAGGACCGTTCATCTCCCGGCTGCCTGCAGCGGCATCTGGCGGGAAAATTACACACTACACACAGCTCCACGCGCGCTGTAACGGATCACCCGAGAGCGCATAGCCATGGTCACCGATCACCAGTCCTGTGGAAGACTGGAAGTCTTATATTTCCTAATAGCTAGCGCGGAGGGTTGAGGAAGCAGTTCAGTGTTTCAGCTCAAGATGTCAGTGCTGACGTGTTTTTACAGCGTTCGATAAGCGTTCCGGCGCTGCTTTGAAATCCGGGACCTGCTCTCAAGCGCGCCGTCGCTTTGACAGGCGGCACGATTTGGAGCAGCTGGAGGCGCGATTGACTCAGTAAGGTGCCGGCAGCGCCGCCGCGCTCCCATATTAACCTGCCGGGCGCTCCCATATTAACCTGGCGGGCGCGCGGACGGCCGAATTGAAAGTGTCTCCGGTAAGTGACATCCGTGGTGTGACGGTGCGCGGCGGGACTATGGCTGCCCTGTAATCAGGGCCAGAGCGGCCGACATGCGACCCCGCGGCCTCCGACAGACGGCAGTCGCACACACAGGCGCCGCTCTGAACTGGGGTAAACAGCCGCCGGCCGCCCCGAACACGACGTGACCGGAACAGGAGGCCGGCCGACTCGGGACCGTGATGGGTCACCGAGTCACGAGCTGGCGACCGGACGCCGAGCCAGGCACGGCAGGCACCGGCTTCAGTCAATAAATGACTCTGAGTGCCGGAAGCCGCCGCCGGAGAATGAAGGCGGCGCGGTTACAATAGGAATCGCGGTCAGCCAATGACAGACGCGACGGTGCCGAAACGGACTCGAGTCACGACAGGCAACTCACGGCAGGGCGGTTGGAAAGAACGCGTCGCCTGAAAACCCGCCTTTGAACGGATCAAATGGAACGAGACCACACGGACGGAAACACGGAGGCAGTCGTGGCCGGCAAATAATGCCGGCCGGAGCAGACAAGAAGCGTCACGATCAGTGTTCGGCGAATCGCGCCCCGCCAGCAAATGGGATATGTCCGAGCCAGACCAGCGACGGCCGGCGACGGCCAAATGGATGAGCGCCAGAGCTGCGTGTGATACGGCCGCCAGGCGGCAGAAAAAGCAGATTAATGAACCAAGAATAGATAAATAATACGCATAATGAAATAATAAGAATCTGACAGATATGGTGGGAAAAGACAGACTGACGACGGATCGGATATGTAGGCAATAAGCAGTATGCATGCAATCATGTAGCATAAAGAACATGCAACGTTTACGTGGTTTGCACGCCCAGGCAACTGGAAAGTACCAAATCCACGTAAATCCCAGTAAGCTTGCGACGAGTGAGATGTCGCAAAGCAAAGCGTGCACGAGTAAAATCATCTGGTTATCTGACAGGCCGTGCAAAATACAACATGTTGGAAACTAGTAACTGCGTTGCAATTTATGTTAGGCGGTGCGTGTTATTTGCCAAGCTTGCAGCAGCCAACGAAACGAGCGAGAACAGCAGGCGGATAGAAGGGGACAGAACGCACCTCGGCGAGAAGTCGCATGACGCTTACGTTTTCCCCGGAGACGACCGTGCGCCGGCACGAGGTGGCGTTGTGCGTGCACACATTGTCGTACACACACCAGTTGCAGGCCCAGGCCGAGCTGGCGCAGTCGGCGCACGTGGCGTGCCGGCCGCAGTCGTAGTAGGAGAACTCGCGCGACACAAAGTCCTTGTTGGTCTCTGAGGAGCGCACGGAGAGCGGCACGGCCACGTGGTCGGAGCCGGGCGGCACGGCGGGCCGCAGCGCCGGCGGAGGGGTCTGACACGACAGGCCCATGCCGGTGACCTGGGCGTCGGCCGGAGCCGTGTCGCCGAAGATGCACTGGTACTTGGCGCCCGGAGGCAGCGCCGGCAAGGTCCGGATCGTCAGCTCCACCTGCAGACAGAGAGGGAGAGGTCAATACGGGTTCATCGGGAGACAGCACGGAGAAGTTATCATTGTGATAATGATTGCGCTAGATAGCTGCATGGCAAACAGATCAGGCCTTATATTGTCCTGACGTCATGCTGGGGAAGGACTGCGGACATAGAGGACGAATCACCAGCTTAACTGTAAGCCGGACCAATGCGATACAAATATAGCATCACTCTTGCAGTGGTGAACGGTCATCAGCTATGCACGGCTAAATACGAGACCAATCGCTGCCCAGTTTCTGGCGACAAACACGACGTCATTGTCAGAGGTCTATATTTCTCGGGCGCTGTCGTTTCACCGAGAGAGACGGCCATCAGCTCAGAATGACTGGTCAGTGGTCACCGCTGTTCACCGCTGGTCACCGCTGTTCACTGCTGCTGACTGCCATTGCAGGCGACTCATACGGACCGCTATTTTTATGGCTAGCCGGCCAGAGAGGCCGGGGAGGGCGGGCGGCGCGCTGGCGTCCGCAAAAGACTGAGGGGGAGCACGGCGGCGTGCCGACAGAAGAAAGGAAGATGAGAGCCGCGCCGGGCAGAAATCGAGATGAATGGTGGCCGGGAGGAGGGCGAGCGAGGCGATCACCGCCGGATGAGGAATCAGCAGATGCAAAACACAGAAATGGCGAGGATGAGAGATGGCTGGGAGGGAGCGTTGACGGAGGCCGGGAGGATAATGCGGGCACGGCGTCCATTCCCGGCCGGCCGGCTGGCTGGCGGGCGGTGCGGTGCGGAGCGGTGCGGAGCGGGGCGGTGCGGCTCTCCGCCGTGCTCGTGGTAGCCGTGTGCCGGCATGGACGGCTTACCCGGACGCGCGCGTTATGCTGCTTTATGTGACACCGCACGGCACCACGTGACAGACCTCGTGAAATAAGCGGCCTATAAAACAGCCGGCCGGCACAAAAATACGGTCTCGCGTTTGATGCTATGCAAATTACACGAATGCCCACATAGATCCCGCGAATCGCCCACTGACTTTGGCAAGAGTGCGGCCAAGTGGCGATAGATCTGGCGACCAGAGTCGCGGGACAAAGCGTGCCGTCGGCCGGCCGGTCGCCAGTCGCCTCGGCATCTGATGGAACAAATTGCATTGTGGAGGAGCGTTAAGCGCCGATCCCGTCTGACCCGTTAGTCGACACGCGCTCGTGAAGCGGCGAGTTTCCAGAGTCCCAGACGACCTCTCCGGACGTGATGGGGCTATCAGCGGGGCGATTCAGGATGGAGAGCCCCGCCCTCGCCCCCGCCTCGCCACGACCGGAGCTGTGGGACGGCGACTCCCCAACCTCCGGACGGGACCCCAGTTCGAAGGACTGCGACGCCTTATGCGTAACCCTGCAGCCTCTACTTTCCCTGTTCTACTCTCTCCAGTTCCGGGTGTGTGTGTGTGTGTGTTGTCCCTTTGAGCGTCCGTTTGCAAGCTCGGCTGTCTCGAAACACACGTCACACCCTCCCACGGGCGCGCCCGGTCTCCGACCTCAGGTAGCGACGCGAGGCCATCACTGCGGCCGGATTAGCATGCCCGGCGCGTAACACTACGTTGTCGGCTGTCGCGTTACCGGGCCCGGATGCAGTGTCGCCGCGATGCCTCCATAAATCGACATCCAGCTAACCGATGTCGAGTTTAGCCGCGCATAATCCGCCGTCGCCAGGTGGCGCTGGGGCCTCACTGCGGCGGCTCCAGTCGCTTAGAGCGAGGTTAATCGTGGCTGCTTCTCGATGCTTTCGTAGTCGTTAAGGGCTGACGAAATGATGCAGTTGCTGAACACGCGGCGGAGTAGGTAGATGGAATCGGGTCAGCTAGACACACATGCCTTCATAGCGGACTGGTTGGTCTGGTGGGTCGCCACAAGATGGCGTTGAGTGATGACATCACCGTACAATCTGAGCCCGTACGTTTACAGGCGCAACGACTTGTACTCGGTGATTAATTCGATACCCTAACTTAGCAGATCCCGCGGCGATTTGAAGGTCCTGGAACGATCGTGTTTACAGACCGATAAAACTAACGGTAGTGCAGCCGAGCCGCAGCATTACGGCCGTGCCCCGTGTCGGCTAATCCACTCGCGGCGGATTCGCATCAACAAGTTCCAATTTCGCTCCAATTTCACCCGGTTACCAGTCGATTGGATACGATGTAGATTAACGTCGCGTAAACGACATCCTGCGAAACCGGTGGCGGCACCACGCTATTACCGCCGTCCCACTGTTTACCCTCGGCTTCTGCTCGTATCCTCAGTGTTTGCATCGAAGCGTGAGCACCGATATCCTGTCCAATATTACCGAGCACCGAGCACCGATATCCTGTCCGAATATTAGCGGCGGCGGTGCCGGCGGCAGTGGTGGCGCCGCAGGACAGGAAGTGGCTGATGAGAGCTTCACTCGGCTGGCCACGACGTCCGGTCACCCCGCTCAGCTGATCTCGGCGCCCCTCCATCACCGCCCGCCGGCACTCCCCGCGGTCCCATGGTGCGGCGTCCGGCCGGCCGCATCTCACGGCTCAGCCGAGAGAAACAAACACAGATCACCGGCCTGCAGAGCAATAACACGCCAGTGGGCGATCGGTATATTTATCATTGCTCGAATATCATCATCACAGCGGCCTAGTTGGTGCTGGAGGAGCGTCGGTGACTGCGCGCTGGACGCTTTGGATGGACGGTCTAAACATCGTGCTCGAGAGACAGCCGTGCGGGACAGCCCGGCTGCAGGACATGCAGCAATTGTGTACAAGACGGGAGTCTGACAGCAGTCAGACAGCTGCAGGAAGGTCGCCGTTCTGCTGCAGGACCTGCCGCTGTGTCCGGCGGCGCTGCAGCCAGACAGACACCTGATTCGGACACGGGGCCGATCCCCGCCTGTACAGACGCCCGGGTAAACTCGGCCGGCGCGCCCGGTCTGAAAGTGGCCGCCGTTCGGGCAATAAGCGCCGGTAATCGAATTCAGCCGGGGCGATCCAACGCGAATTTGTCAGACAGACGGCCGGCTGTCCGAGTTCGTGGAACAGAGGCGGCGGCGGCGGCGGCCCTGCAGCCGCCGCGGCCAGGGTGCGGTCGGCCTGGGTTCCAGGTCCCGACACAGCCCTGCCCGGCCCCGGCGCGTGGGCCGACCTGCCGCCTTCGGCTTCAGAGCGAAAGACGGCCGGGAGGTACGCGGTCTGCACCGATGCACAACAAATCACAGTCGACGCGGACAAATGATGCTCGGGGCGGGCGCGGAAAGCAATGACACGTTTTAGCATCGAGTGTCCCGCGCTGAGCTGAGAGGAAACGCAAGAATGCGGAAGGAAGGATGAATAATTGATAGGTATTGCGAGTCGACTGCCGAGAAGAGACCGGAAATAGAGCTACGGGAGAGGAATATGTATGCTAAAAGAGTGTAAATGCGCTGAGACTACTCAGAATAAAAGCAGACCGAGTTTGCATCAATGGCAAACTACGTCTTACATAGCGGCAGCGCACTTCCCACACTCGCATCTACTCACACATTCATGCCTCGCCTCTTTGTAGCTAAAGCGACTGCAGTCGGCACATGTGAGCACTTTGATATGTCAGCGGTGTAACTGGGAGCCCGGCCTCATTTCAAAACCTGTGCATTACATAAGGTTGACTTCAAAGCAGACGGGGGCGGCTGGTTTTCTTGGCGGCGAGTCGCCCTTCATCAGCGTAAATTCGCAGCGTCCTTCATCAAAGCACCTTCCAAAACATCGCTCTTCCGGTCCAGCGGCATTCCACACCAGGGTCTCGACGGGATGGCGAAAATCCACTGGCATCCTTTCCCGCCTCGTATATCTATTAAGCCAACATGGATGACTGAGTTTACCAGATGGCTGATGTTCGACAGCGTTAACGCTTTCTCAACATAGTCGAGGAATTACAACAAACTTGGAGGCTGAGTACACGCTAGGTGAGGAAACTCGGCTCCAACTTTCCACATTCTGTTCCTTCTACTCACTTAGCCAGCGTGTATACGTATAGTGCATACCCGGTACTGTGTAGGTAAGTAGACCCCTCGCCGCCGACTAACGCCTGGCCGGGTCGCCGGTAATTTGCGACTGACACCAAACATCGATTGTGGCGATTTACGGTGTCGGCGGCGACACAACAATGCACGGCGGCCGCCGCCGATCGCCGCCGCCAGGCAGTTTCTCACCGCCCCCGGGTCGCCGCGTGGCGCACGCGGCGGCATGTCCTGGACGGGACGGCAGGACGGACACGGCGGGTGTCGAGCGACGGTACGGTACAGGCAGTCACGGAGGCAGTCCCGGAGAGTCGACCGTGGCCACAATCTCAGACGATCATAAAAGACTAACATCAACACAGCAGAGACACAGCCGGACAGTGACCGGACACGGATATCCTCAGACGGTCACACGGGGCGGTCACAGAAGGCCACAGACAAACACACATACACGGTCGGCCGCGGCTCCCCGCCGTGCCTGCACCATGCCTGCACCGTGTCCAGCGAGGCCGGGTCGTATAGCAGCTCGGCGGCGGACAGCGGGCGGCCGGCGGACGGGCGGAACACGAGGCCGACATGGCAGCCGACAGGCGGCCCGCGACCCGAAAGGATGTGGCCATGCGGCGCTGTCGGCGGACACGGCCCCGCGAGAGATGAACGCACCGCGAAACCGGCGGCGACTCGCACCCGCCGTGATCGATTCGTCTGGCGGCCGGCCGTGATCGGTACTCTGTTATCGTGATTGGATATAGGCGCAAAACGGGCGCGGCGTGGGACGCCGCCGACAGACGTGGCTGTCGGAGCGGCACATCCGCGGGGTGTTCAGCGCTCGATCGTCTGTCACGATCCCGACCCCGGCGGGAGGTCTAATAGAGCTGCCAGTGACATTAGTGTGGTCTTAATGTATTCCACAGTGTTTTATAACCGGGACGATGGGCTTCCGAGCCATGAGCGCCAATGCCACCAAATCATGCATTGACATGTTCACTGCAGCGCTCGCCGCGCCCGCTGCAGCCCAGCGGCGAGAAACGCGCTCGCATGCAAACCGGCACTTAGATTAGGAAAGATATCACACGGCCCGCGCCGCGTGCGTGGAGCTCTCATGACCGTAATGTAATTTTTCGTCTGAGTTATGGGATCGTTTGTCAACTGGCCGCATTAGAGCGCGGTGGGCGCGGCGCCGGGGATACACGCCGAGCGGCGGTGGCCGGGTCTGCAGCGAGGCTATAGGTGCGAGCTGAGGTGCGGCAGGCGACGGCCGGTCTGTCAGCCGCTCTCTGTACCTCTCTGTAGCTGGTCCTGTACTGCTCTTTAGCTGGTCTCTACTGCTCTGTAGCCGCTCTGTACCGATCTTTAGCTGGTCCTGTACCGTTCTGTAGCCGGTCTGTACCGCTCCGTTCTGTAGCTGCCCTGTACCGCTGTTTAGCTGGTATGTTTCTCTGTAGCTGGTCTGTAGTATCTGGAGGGTATCCGGGAAAGAGGCGGTAACCGCAGAGCGCGGCAGCCGAACGTGAACGCAGGCCGGGCGCGGTCAGATACCGAGCCGAGCGCTCTCAGATACCGACGGCCCGCAGCAGGTGTTGCGTTGCATCGGCGTGTTTGACTTTGGAAGCCGAGCGTGCAGTGACGTTCGGTTCCGCGGGGAAGCCGGCCTCGCTCGACTGAACCTCAGAAGCACGTGCTGACGACGTCCAGAGGTGCCAACTGGTCTGCCGCCGCCGGTGGCGAGCCCCTCGAGTCAGACAGCCGCGACTGCAGGGCCCACCCTCGGCAGACAGCCGCAGCTTCGACAGACCCCAGTCAGACGTCGTCTGGGACGGCGGCGATTACGGCAATTATAACATGTGCGCTGCGGCGGCCCGGCGGCAACTAATGGCCGACTGAGTCTCCCGCTCCATTGACGTCTCCCCGCGCTCCGCTCCCCGTCCGCTCCCCGTCCGAGCTCCCCTCGACAGCCGCCGCGGGGCGCCCGCCGCCGATCCGAGCCCCCGAGGCGAATAATGGTGCTGATTGCGCCGCATTCGCAGACATAATACGTTTAGCAGTTGCAGAGGTTGCAAGTTTGTACTGTGTAGTCGTCTAACGAACCGTGCGGGACGCCGCAAATCGCTCGTCGCAGCCAACTTGGCGTGAACGGCGAACATCGGCCCTTAGTAAAATCCGTCGCGGCGCCGGCGGCGTTTTCGCGGACGACTGGACGCCAGCGTGGAGCACGGCAGGGGCTGACGACCCGGCCGCCAGAGGTCACTGATGCCCGCAGGCAGACGGCGAGCCGGGTTCTGATGTGAACATCCACGGTGCAATGAGTACAAGTACGGGATTACGGCCGGCTGGGAAGTTCACTGCACATCGTACCATCAAAAACGAGCTTTGATCAAAGCCGGCCGAATTTCCCTGTGCGCAGCGATGTGTCCGATCGATTCATGCGCTGCGGAACACAAATATTGTTGCGTGGTGAGATCGGGCGATACCTCGATGAAATATCCATGAGAGTTGTGCTGCTGGCGGGTGCTCGGATGACACTCGCACGCAGCTGCTCCATATTCCTCGGCTATCGATGATGCTTCCCCTGCGCGGCTCCTGATCAGTAGGCACCAGGCCCGGATTAGGGAAAGCTGCCGACCGCCAGCAGTATGAGTTATGCTGCACTGGTTGACTTCAAACGAGGAAATTCCGCCACACTGGAATGCCGCCAACCATGGCTGTTGCCGGCCGTGCCGGCCGATACTTCTTCCGCTGACGTGTCCCTGACGGCGGCCCATCTGTCTGCCGCCGCCGCCCCACTGCAGAGCACACTGCTGTTTGATCTCTCCATTTCAGTCAGCTCCCGGCGGTACGGCGCTGGCCCGATCCTCCGCCGAGCCCCAGACACGATCCCGCGACCAATCGCTCCCCCGACGCGGCCACGGCGCCGAATCGCTCCCCGGACGGTCCATCGTCCCCACCGCCACCCCTCGCCGAGCCGAGCCGAGCCGAGCCGCTGCAGCCAAAGTCGCCCCGTCGACCGCCGCCGTCGTCAGGGAGGGGCATCGGATGGGGGGCATCGAAGCCGGGGGTAGCCGGGCCCAAATCCGGCCGCTACTGTCGATCATTAGTTGTGGGGCGTCGCTGGCGCTCCACGCACGGGGAGACACACAAAAGCGGCCGCCGCGCGTCCGTCGCCGCCGCCGCGCGTCTTTTCATGAGGGAGGCAGGCCATGCCAGTAATTAGTCTCATTATCGAGCGGGCGACCGGCGGCGGCGGCTGTATCGGTGCCGTGTCGGATCATTGACGACGCCGCCGCCGACCGCCGGCAGACACAGACACGCACTGATCACAAGGCAGAGACGCACAGATGTGAATACGTAGAGGGAGAGGCTGCCGTCAGCGCCAGAGACGGGGCTCTGCGGTGGGGACCCAGCAGCACATTCACAGCCAGGTGATCGATGAAGATAACCTTCGACCACGCTGGCAATATTTACTGATAAGGGACATACTCTGAGAAACTCGGCGAACCTCGTTTTTTTAGTTAGAGTGCCTCAATTGGTGACTGCGAAGCCATAACCGAGCCAGTCGCGCGGTGGCTTTGGGATGTTTCCATGGTGATCCAACGGCGGAGCCATCGGCAAACGACCGCGGCAGCCATTGACTGATATATCGCCTGATCAGCAGTCGTGGCAGTCTCTGACGACAGTCCGCGCAATCTGTGACAATATCGGCCGCGGAAAAACACAGACCAGACCCGTGCTCATCCGGAGCTGTCCGTGTCCCGTGCGTGTGTGAACGTGCTCCGACGAGTCGGGATCGCCCTGCTATCTCCTGCCAGACGTCCGGTGAGCTTCAGAGTATCCGGCGGCCGGAACACCGGACGCGCTGGTGTAGTCGGATGGTATCGCGCCACTTGGCAACCAAACACACAGCGCCGCGGCCGGCCGGCCCGTATCGACTGAAGGCGTCCAGTCCGGCGGTGGCCGTCGCCAGCTTTCGGCCGCCCTCAGTCGCTGCCGGGGAACCCTGAATTTCGGCGAACCTCAGCGACTCTCAGAGAATTTCAGTGACTCGGCAAAACCCTCAGCGGCTACTAGAGGCTCTCGCTGACTTACTGGTTTCTCACAGTGACTCTAGCAGCTCCCGGAGAATCCTAGCAACTCATAGCGAATCTCAGCGCCTCTTGAAAACTCTTAACAGCCTTGGCGTCGCTCAGCACTCTGACTCGCTCAGACACTCCCGGCAGTAGAGTGGGGGGGGGGGCGAGCTGCCAGGTGATGGTGCCGAGAGGAGGACCGACGGCGAGTCGAGTGCCGCGCGGCGGCCGGTACTTGGTGGCAGGCGGCGCCTCCGTCACGCCTGCCGCCCCTCCGCTCATGTATAATGGATGTGTGTGGCCGCGCCGCTTGTCGTCGCTGCAGACTATCGTGGCGCGGGGCGCAATATCCGGCGCATCGGCCGCGCCACCCGCCGCCGCCACCGCCGGCATCCGGGCGACAGCGGGAGGTGGGAAGGGTGGACCGGAGCGGTCATGATGTACCTGACAGCGGGTGGACGGGCGGTGTGGACGTGGACGTGGAGGGTATTTAGGTAAGATTCGTTGGATAGTCCCAGGCAAGGACTCGATCTGCTGGGTATTCGTCAGGATTGGATGGGGCTTAAATAACTGTTGGCCACTGAACGACCAAATACCTGATATAAAGTACGAGACGAACGCCGTTAAAGGCTTTAGTGACGGCGAATAAGTGCAGGGCTCTCTTCTGGGGAATCGAATCGAAGCGCGCCTGGCCGGCGGGACAGCGATAAGTTTAAAAGACTTGAGGAAAGTTGGAATTGCTTGACAGCTAAGCTGTCGCTGACGCTTACGTGACTGGAGGATTGCTCCTGATTTACTCTGCCCTTCAACTGTCTCAGTGTAAATACCCTGGACTGATGACATCGATTTAACCAAACGACACACCTACGTCATAATGGTGAACAACTGAGCAGTAGACGTCTACAAAAAGGCGTCTGCAATAAGGTAAACGGAGGAAGACAGGTCGGTCTGTTCACAACGTGAACGCCAATGCTGGCGCCTACCATTGGCAACACTCGGCGTCAACATTTCCTTAAAAGTCACCCAGCGTGGGTGACGTTTCGCCGTTCGGTTCAGAGGGCGAAGGAGTGCTGCGGCGAAGGAGTGCTGTCCGCCGCAGCCGGCTGCTGCTGGTGAAGCAGCGCTGACTGCTGTCAGCCACAGCCGGCTGCAGTGTCAGCTGCAGTCGGCGCCTGACGTGCTGCCGGCACCTTCATCTATCGCTCAGCTCCGCCCACAGACCCGGCCGGCAGTAACCGCCACGGCGTGGCTCTCAACCTCTCTGCTCTCACACCTACCGGCCAGTGCACAACTGAGTGCAAAATGTGCACCCATCCATCGACCCTGACTTACGAGCCTCCGCGCGCGTGACGCGCCTCTCCGCGCACGCGTGACGTGCCTTCTCTCCCAGTCACTCCTCCTGAGGCACTGACGTGACGGGTTAGCACTGACGTGACGGGTTAGGCACTGACGTGACCGCGACCTAGCTTGTATTTTCCTCGCCACAACCAACCCGATTTCAACGCCGTCTGTCCCAGCATCGTACCCGGATCCAGTTGCTAACTTCCCACAGTTACACATCTGCACCTACCCCCGCTGGAATTAACTCCCCTCGATTGCGCCGATCGTTCCCGTGACGTACCGCGACGGACTCCCCTGTCCCGTGACGCACCGTGACGGGCTCCCCTGCCATGTTGTTACTCACCGTGACGGACGACTTGGTCCACGGGGATCCTGTCGGGCAGCACCTGCTCGAAGTCGATACACTGCTGCCCTGCCCCGAACGTCAGCCAGCGCGGCGAGCTCTGCTGCGCCTTCTGGCATTCAGACCGGACCGTACATCTGTGAAGCGGAGAGAGAGAGAGACACGGGAATCAGACACGGCCCGGGACGCAGAGGCAGAGAGAGAGAGAGAGAGACGCGGGAATCAGACACGGCCCGGGTACGGACGGGGGACGGTCGACGTGACGTGGCAGGGGAGGTGACGTGACGGCAGGGGACGTGACGGCAGGGGACGTGACGGTAGGGGAGACGTGACGGCAGGGGGTGTGACGGCCAGTGGCTAAACACCGAGATGTTTGTCACAGAAACCGAGACGTGTGAACAATGAACATCCTCTTTTTGTTCTGCAGCCTATGTTTAGCTGAATTACACCAAGAAGAGCAGAAAACCAAACACAAGACAGCAAGGCTGCAGTTGTCAGTGCAGACTCAAAGGCCTTGCAGCAGAAAAACAGCTATTCACAGCAGACGACATTCAGCACACAGAGAGAGCGCACAAATCACAGGTCCGCACAGAGACGGACGCCGCGACTGCGCGCCGTTCACATCGAAGCAATGAGCGAGCGCCTCCGAGGCCCGTAACGCATCACAATGCAAGGCCGGCGAGGAATTAGCCCTAATCCGCGGCGTCGAGGCACGCGTCTCGAGACTGCCGGGACGCCTCGAGCGGACTGTGCCGTTGCAGCGCACACGGCACGCACGTTCGAGCCACAAGGTCGTCACGAACGGCGCCGCCCGAGGCCCGCCGACGCGTCGTGGGCCCTCACCCTCCCACACCTCAGGGAGCGGCACGCCACCAGAAGCTGCAGCTCTGCCGGCCACGACTCGAGCATAAACAACTGAGTTAAGCTGCCGCAAACTGACCAAGTAAGGGCGGAATATCAATACTCTGGTGGCATTACTCATCGCTGTGGGGGGTTCGGACAGCAGCTGAGCGGTGTTCATGTTTGCCCGGAGACCGCAGCGAGAGGTGCGTCACCCCGCACCCGTCACCGTCACCGTCACCGTCACGGTCACGCAGCGATACGTCACCCTCCGACGCCGCGTCAGTCAAACGCGGCCCCGCTTCGGTCACCACGCCACCTACCGGTCCTGACTCAGTCACCGCGACCAGCGGACTGCGGTCACCGATCACAGGTCAACAGGCGGGCTGTGGTCACCGGTCAGCGGGCGGGCGGCGATTGGTTCCGCTTCCTCGTGACGCACCGTCACGGAGCGGCACGGCACCACATAACCACAAATAACCACAGCGCGGCATTAACAGTACAGAGTGGCCCGCCGCACAGTAAGGCTCACAACACAACACGGCACAGAACAGCACGGCACAGTAACGACACAGCACAGTAATAGCACAGCATAGCAGGACACAGCACAGCTCAGTACGACACAGAACAGCGAGGCACAGCACGATACAGTACGGCACAACATCACCACAGCACAGCACGGCACAGCACAGCACAGCACTGCCGGTGGCAGGTCCCGGGACGTGCGCCACATGCGATATGAATCATAAACGGTTTGCACGGCCGCACTGAATGAATTGCGTCGGGGACAATGGCGTCGGTGGGTGACACGACACGAGCCGACTGCGGGACGGGGGCCGCCTGATGGATGGCGACACCCCCGGCCGGCTGCCGACCTGCCGGGCCGACCGATACACAGCCAGGCTGGCACACACAGACAGACAGACAGACAGACAGACAGACAGACAGACAGACAGACAGACAGACAGACAGACAAGACAGACGACAACAGACAGACAGACAGACAGACAGACAGACTATGGACAGAACAACAGAAACAGACATGACAGAAGACAGACAGACCAGACAGAAGAAGAACACAAACAACAACAGACAGAGCAACAGACACCCCCCCCCCTCCCCCCCCCCCCCCCCCCCCCCCACCCCCCCCCCCCCCCCCCCCCCCCCCCCCCCCCCCCCCCCCCCCCCCCCCCCACCCCCCCCCCCCCCCCCCCCCCCTCCCCCCCCCCCCCCCCCCCCATGAATAGAGACAGACAGAACAGACAATTATAAACAAATCAGACAGCAGACAGACAGACAGACAGACAGACAGACAGACAGACAGACACAGGACAGACAGACAGACAGACAGACAGACAGATCAGACAGACAGACAGAAACAGATCAGACAGACAGCAGACTATGACAGAACAATACAGACAGGACAGACGACAGACAGACAGACAGACAACAGACAGAACAGACAGTACAGACAGGACAACAGACAGACAGACATACAGACAGTAAACAGACAGACAGACAGACAGACAGACAGACAGACAGACAGACAGACAGACAGACAGACAGACAGACAGGCGGCACGGCCAGTTGTCAACACGGCGCGTGGGCGGCAAGGATATGATGGCAATTCTTGATAGGCAAAAAGGTGGGTATACGTATGGGTTCTTTTTTCAGGTTGAATGCAGGCCAGGCCAGGTTGAATGAGAGCTTTACAATCCAGGTACACTTACGTATGAATGCTATGTCCCTTCATAGGTAGGTATACCTATTGCCTTCTACATGTCATCAGCAACGCAGCGATTCGCACTCAATGGAAAACGTGATTACTCTAGCTATTTATAGTAATGCACTGCATTATCCAAAGCGGCCGATATGTCATATATCCACCGGTATTTATATCAAAATGGTACAGCACGATACATTCACATTGCGCAGGCTTCATGGCCAATTGGATGAGGTCGAGAGCCACGTCTCGAGAGCCTGAGTTCCTTGAGAACATTGAGTCCTCCAGCCTCTCTTGGCCAAGCAGAGAAGCCACTCAGTCTGGCTAACTTGTGCTAGCCTGTTAGCGGGCCTAGCTGCCATTAGTTTTACACAAACTTCAGATGGAATCAGAGGTATGCTGCGGGTGGTTGTGAGAGTTTTACCCTCCGAGGTTTTTAGCTATCATTTCCAGCATTCGACAAGAGACCCGAGATCTGTTTTTCGCCACGCACTTCTGAGCGGCGGATAATTAAAATCGACGATTTTGCCACAGAAAGCGGAAT
The DNA here is from genome assembly GCA_014673585.1 of Semibalanus balanoides. Lineage (NCBI taxonomy): Eukaryota > Metazoa > Arthropoda > Thecostraca > Balanomorpha > Balanidae > Semibalanus > Semibalanus balanoides. The sequence continues at coordinate 105,250 of VOPJ01002571.1, forward strand.
TATATATCAAGAGGAGTGAAAACGACAGGGAATTCTCCACTTTATGACTTGGCATGCCAAACATTTATGGTGTATCAAAAACCTTCGCAGTATTAGTGTTAGGTGTATCAGTGAATCTAAAACACTCAGCTAGTACTAATTAACATATAAAGTCAAAAACAGGTCAGTATGCAAGAAAATGACAAGCCACAAGCTGTAGGTATTGGAAAATGAACATATTTAATGTATTCTTAAAGGTTAAAGGTATTCCTTAATCCATAAATACCATGCCTATCTCGATGAAACAAAATGAAAGAGAAGAAAAGGTCGTCAGTAATGCCGATCATGCCTTTGGTCAAACCTTTACAGCTGCCTCCTTTCCAGAGCGGACACTCGGCCGTTTGTCCTGTGGCCGTCGCAGGCTCGTTTGTCGCCGCTGTTCCGTCGTTCTGTGGTTCTATCGACCAATGTCGGTCCACACGGAGCAGCGATCCCAAACCCAAACAGAGCACCAGCTAGATAAGCTGCCGGCCGGCACGGCCCCAGCCGAGCGCCGGTGTCAGCGACGCCGCCGGTCAGTCGGCGATTTATAGAGGAAATTTCGACACAGCGGCCGGACATGCGAGGCTCTGCAACCGGTGTAGGTGGTCCTCGCATGGCGCCTTCTCCGTCCTTCGAAGGAACCCTATTCTACCCGGGACCCCGGTCCTCCGGCAGACCCGGCCTCCTGGGAGATGGGTGGGTGACGCCCCGCGCGCCCGCCGAATCTTGCCGCCACACTGGGCGCGAACTACACTCGTTTCTCTTCCACTACATTTTCCGCCACGCTTTCCGCTACGCTGGTTCGCACCCGGGTCTTGCTATTGATTATGTGCCGCACTGTGTTGAAAAGTAATGACGTTATGCAAATGGCGCAGGGCGCGATCCGCGGTACGCACCAGCAGCCACTCGCGGCGCGCGGAGAGCACCCCTGCCGTCAGAGTGGCTCGGCGGAGAGCCAGCCGCCCCCGCCCCCGCCCCCGCCCCCGCCAGGTCGCCCGGCGCTGACGGCTAACCCGATTACCGCCGACCACAGCCCTGTGGCAACCTCGACCGCCGTCGGCACCGTATCCAGCGAGAAAGTTTTTGCAGCATCACCGCGAGATGATCGAATTAGGCGGCCGCAGACGCGCGCTGTGCTGTCACCGCTCAACGGCCGCCCGCGCCGCCGCCGCCGCCGCCGCCGCCGCCGCCGCCGCCGCCGCCGCCGCCGCCGCCGCCGCGCCGCCGCGCACTGCCGGCCTCCTGCAAATGGACGTAATAAAACGAATCCCTCCGCACATAAATTCAGATTGCGCGACACTTAGGCGCAGAACCGGGATGAAATTTGTTTACAATTAATGTCATTTGCATTTCAGAGCGTGGCGAATAATCCGCTAAGTTGGGCGGTAATTTGAGCTGTTGGTTTAGGGCGGCGGCGCGCATCGTCGTTTGCGACGTTCCCGGCGCGTTTTCGGCAACGACGGCGGGAAACGACCGGGCAGCAAGCGGCTCCAGCTGGGCGAGCGGAGCCTGCTAGTGCTCAGTGGAGCGGGCAGGCTAGAAAGCCCCAGTCATCCGGAGTGTTACCCTTCACCACCAGGGGGCAGCGTGACTGGTCTGCGGTTCACCGACAGCGGCGCGCCGGGTCAGCTCGCGGTCCCGTCACTTTATCGGCCTGTTCCGTCACCGACTGGTCACCGCGTCACCGGTCACCGAATGATGCTTCACTCGGGCTGGTGCGGCCTGAGAGACGGATTACATGGATGTGAGGTGGCTGTAAGATGTTTATATCGCTTGTTGTCCAGTGTTGTCGGTGCTGTTGTTGCAATATCATTGTTGTTTCAACCAATTGTGCCGGCGTGACCGAGGGTTGGTATCCGGGGCCGGCGCGTGGCCTCAATGAACACGCGGCCTCTCATGAGTCGCCGTCAGCGGCCGGCGCGTGAGGTCACAGGCGGCCGGTAATGCGCTCGTCCCGGTGCGCCGCATTTCGCTGCACGATCTGACCGGGCCGTCACGACGTCAGTGATGTCGAAACATCACCTGACGTGGGCGTGGCGCCCGTCTGATACACTCGCGGCGCGCCCGCGGCCAAACAGACACGCGGCAAAAACGCCTCGTAAACCAGCGGCGAAATGAATTTCCCGGCTGCCCCTGCACGGGAACAAAGCCAAGCCGACTGGCGTGGCGAGCCGGCTACACTGGCCAGACGGCCCCTCGGCGGCTCTGTCCGCCTCCTCAGACCACAGAGGGTCGGCTGTCGAGAGTCATGACCGGCCCGGTAATCAGACAGCGCAGCGGCGGCCAGCAGGTGACTGCAACGCCGCGCCGACGCTCCCCACAGGTGGTTAGCACTAATCTAATAATAGTGCAGCGCGCCTCCTCATTCTCTGCGTTCATTGAAACGCCGCGCCGCGGCCGCTTTGTGCCGTCCGACATCTGCTGCATCTGCTGACCGGAGGGCCCGAGCGCAGCCGGCGCCCGCCACGAGTGCCCCGTCGGCGCGGCCGGCGGCGGCCACGGCGCTCGTGCTGCGCCATAAATGTCTTCCCTGCGGCGGCGGGACGCGCCCGGCCCGCCGGCAGTCGGCGCTCTAACAGGCATCTAATCATCGCTGTCCGTCGGCCGATTGTGCCGCGATTGTGCTCTGATTGTTCCCGATTGTCTGCCGTCCGCGACGGGCGTCGGACGGATGGCGACATTGGCGAAAGTCTGCCAACTCTCTTCCGGTGGTGCGGCGCGGAAGCGGACGTCGCCGGCGTCGCCACGACGGGGCACCCGCGGCGAAATCCCTACTTCGCAGCGAAGAGATGACGACGGCGGCGGCGGCGGCGGCTGTGTCGGCACTAATCCCCCCGTTGGGACGCGGCGAGGCAGCCATTGGTCGGTGACGTTCGGCAGAGATCGGCTGCGATTAAGCGGGATCGGGTGGACAGTTGGACACACGTCGTCGACGCGCCGGTCCGGAGAGGCGGCGGCACCGGACGCGCCCGGTTTACAGCGAGCATTCAGCCGACAGAGGTGTCAGTCAGCGCGACCAATCAGCGCCGGCCCGCGCGGCGCAGAACGTGACTCGCCGCTCAGTGGCGCCGTTTATGGCCGGCCTGAGTTGTGTGAAGATTATTTGTTCAGTGAGAGCCATTATACTGGTTAGTGGGATTTGTAATTTTCCGCCGACACTTTGGTGAACCTAATCGCGTTGGATGTTTAACTGTGGGAAAGTGTCGGAACGAATTTTAACTGTGAGCTTAGCAACGCTCAAGCGAATCATTTTAGACAGTAATATTTCTGGGAAATAGTCTGGGAGTTAATATGTTTCTGACTTCTGGGCAGGTTCCCGTGATCTCCGACAGGCCGCCAGACGCGCTCACTCCCCGTCCCTCGAACGCGCGCTGCAAAATCCACCCGTCCGACCCCACCGAATATCGCTCACCCTCAGCTGACGGTCGCGCGCGCCAGATGAAATCATCACTTGACGCTGATGCCGGTTTCATTCCGTGCCATTGGGCCAGCAACACTGCTAATTGAATTCGGCCCGGGCGGCGAGCGGTCATTCTCGCCTAAACGGGCCAAAGTTGGGCCCGGCCGCTCCATATATTTCCGTCGCGTCGGACGCTGTTTCAATCTGGCCAATGCGTCGACGCCGATGAGGAACGATCCAGCATCGGTGCCATCAACCCAGTGCGCTTCAACAACAAGCCGAGAGGACCATTTTTCACGGTTGGCTATTTATCTGCCATGTCAAACGGGGGAGATGGCTCGCCGGCCGGGCTGACACAGCCCAGCCGGAACCGACGATCGCTGGTCGACAGATGTCGACACACCGTCGACAGACACGGTAGCGGAGGGGTGGAGCGGGGGGTGCCGTTCACCCGAGTCGCGCCGAGTTTATGTGCTGCCTGGCCTTATTTCACAAAAGAATATATGATTTGCCTACTTTCAAAAATCATTCAATTCAAAGTGTGATCATGAACTGTTTGTTTCGTCACTGGAAATAGCATTGCCTCCATGGTAACATGTACAATGAAAATATTCGCGGATGCATTCACAAGCCGCAACGCTGATTGGCTGTTGCGTTAATGTATTCTGCGTCTGCAGTTTTATTCTGTATGGTCCGTTGATAAATTATGAGAAAAGTTAAGCTCATGGTGCACGAATTTCGTAGAGAAAATCGAAGCGGAAGTTGGAACATTATAACTTTTTTATAATCACAAAGAAGGCGGTAAGCAATCGATTCACTTAAATAATTGTATTGCGGTTTTATTCTATGAATATATTTATGCCATTATCATCGCAGGCAACACAGCCGCATTTTGTCCTCCGAGGCCCAGTGGCTGCCCGCGGTGAGCGCCCGCGGGAGGGAGACAGGGGAGGGGGGCGAGGGGTCGACAGTTGACACTGCAGAGACGGTGCGACATATGTGCCGCAGACGCGTCGCGTCAACACTGTGAGGTCAGATCATCACAGCCACCCCAGATCCGGTTTCCGCCTGAACTGTGAACGCTGTATCCGCTCCGCGCGACTTGGTGAGACGGCTTGATCCGTCTCCGCGCATAAATGAGACTGTAGACGCTCGTGATCGGGCTCCGCCGATACTGGTAGACGGCTGATGTACTGCCTCGCGCGAGACTGGTCAGACGGCTGTGATCCTGCCCGCGGAGACTGGTGAGACGGCTGTGATCCGACTCCGCGCGATACTGGTAGACGGCGTATCCCGGCTCCGCGTGAGATGGTGAGACGGCTGTGATCCGGCTTCCGCGCAAACTGGTGAGCGGCTGTGATCCGGCTCCGCCGAGACTTGAGACGGCTTGATCCGGCTTCCGCGCAGACTGGTGAGACGCTGTGACCGGCTCCCGCGCGAGATGTGAGACGGCTTGATTCCGGCTCCGCGCGAGACTGTGAGACGGCGTGATCCGCCCCGCAGAACTGTTAGTACGCTTGATCCGCTTCCGCGCGAGACTGGTGAGACGGCTGTGATCCGGCTCCGCGCGAGACTGGTGAGACGGCTGTGATTCCCACCGCTCATCCCGCCAGCCTGGGAGAACGTCCGAGACCCCGTGCCTCCTCCCCCCACGTGACCTGCACCAGGGCCAACCTCACTGCCAGCCGCCGCCCGGAACACCAAGTTTCGCAGAGTTCCGCGAACTGGCTCCGGGACGGGCCATTCAGACAAACCTGCCGTCGGCACGCCAGCCGGTACACCCCGCCCGCCTTATACAGTAAAACAGCGCGACTCACCTCTTCTCCAGAGAGCACCAGCCGCAGTAGGGGTCTCCCGAGCCGAGACACGACGAGCAGTCGGTGTACTTCTCACACGTCTGCACCCGCACCTTCGACACCTGAAACACAGCGATCAAACCGTGAGGAGCGTGAGCGGGACGGCCGTCTTCAGCACCTGAAACGCAGCGATCAAACCGTGAGGAGCGTGAGCGGGACGGCGGGAGGCCGAGCGGGGCTAACGAGCTCCGCCGAGGTCAGGTCAGGGGGCGGCGGCGAGGTGGTACGGTGGGGTGGCGTGGGTCGGCGGAGCGGCCGGCGGTGGCCCGAGAGCGGAGCAGATGACCGGGCCCACTCGGACGCCCCGCGGCGGGCTCTGGTCGGCACGCGCCTGACCCTGCTGGCCCGGCTGACCCGGCCGTCCTGAGCGCGTTGCGCCACGGGTCACCGCTGACAAATTAATCGGCCGACGTGGCCATTCACTTTCTGTGGCGCGGCGCCCCATCGCTCTGGAGCTGTATTCAGGCTGGACTTGCATTGGCCACACTCGGGCAACAGGCTGGCAGTCGCACAGCCACACATGGCACAGGCTGGCAGCTCTTTGCCGTGCCGCGGAGAAACGGGGTCAACAGCTGTGCACGGGCGTCGCTGGACCGCCGTCGGACCCCCGCTGCTCGGGTCACCCCACCAGCGGAACCCCCGCCGATAGCCTCATTTTTCCGATACAAATTAGCTTTCAGAGCCTGCTCGGGCACGCACTTTCTCCGGGCGCCGAGAGTGAAAACACGACACGAGGTAATTACCGATTCATAAACAAATTAGCTCCCCATTATTTAGGCGGCGCCAGCGTCGGCTGGTGGCGGCGGAGGAAGCGCTGTGGTCACCTGCTCCTCGCGCTTCTCAGCCGCGCTGGACCGCAGTCGGGCATGGGAAGCGACGCAAAAACAACACCGCGGCACGGCCCAACCGCTTAACCAATGTGAAAAATCATCAAGGCCGGACGTGGGCCGATAAAAACGGGCCGCTCCGCTGACGACGTGCAGCGACGCGCCCCGGTTTTTCGGCGTCGGCAAATGTTTCCACCAGGCGGCTCGTTTTTCTGTCGTCGGTCCATCGGCGCTCTTTGAAGCGTGTCTCGTCGGCCGCGGCGGCGCGCCGTCACCGATTCCGGCCGCGTCGCGACGCGACCCAGTCCTGTCGGAGCGCATCGGACGCGCGCGCCGAGCCGCGCGGGCCAGCGTCGAGACGGGCGGCGCGCCGAGGCGCGCGGCCCAGTTCGGACCGGTACGTCACAAAGGTGCCGACGCTGTTTTTGAGGCACCCCGCTGCGATCGGCCGACGATCCTTTTCAGCCGCCGGCGGCGACCGGCCACGTAAAAACGGCTCCGACCTGCTCTGATTTACGGGAGGGCGAGGGAACCCCTCTACCCTGCCGCTCGCTCCCCTCGGTCACCGAGGGTGCAGGAGCTGTCTCCTATAAATACCAGCCCTCAAGTTCTCCGCTGGAGCTTTTAGAGGTCATCCCAAACTCACAAAATCCTATAAAAGTTCGTTCTTCGAGCATCCAAATCGCCTACCAACAATAGTATCCTTTTGCACATTGTGTAATCGCTAGTCCACACTATCCTGGCGCCGTGGCGCACACCACCTATCACCACCACCATCCTCCTCCGGCCTCTCCCGCCCGGCGGCGGAGCGAGTCCTCGGGTCGGCCGGCCACCCCGGCCGGTCACGGTCACGGCGGATCACAATCGGTGGCACAACACGCGGCGCCACCGCCTCCGGAGCCTCCCCACCTGCCGGATCAGTAGCCGGTGACCCGCTGCCGGCCGGCCCAGCCCAATCACCGGGAATCAATCGCCGAGACGATTAATTGCCGCCGCCCGGAGAGGCGGCGCGGCCGGACGCTGTGGAGGCGCCCGGCTGTGTGGTGTGGTGGTGGTGTGGGCGGGGATGTGCGGGGTTTCGTGTGGCTGTGAGGAGCGTGGGAGTCGGGCCGCCGTGCCGTCCTCTCGTGACGACAGAGTCGCTCAAGCTTGTGCGCCGCGGAGTGACGAGGAGCCGCCGGGCCCACCCCGCCGCCGCCGACTGAACGCACGATTGGCCCGCAGGTATCTGTGGAGACCGATGTGCTGCGGATGTGTCGACGACCGGACGGAGCGTGCAGCGACGGACGGCTCAAGGTAAGTCCGATATACCCGAGCCGTGGAGTTTCGAACTTGGCTAATTAATTTTAACGCTGTGAGCCGCCGGACCTGGCCGTGCCGGCCGGCCACCATCTGGGCTGTCGAGGGAGGGAGGGACGGAGGGAGCCGGTGCGGCCGCCCAGCACGCCAGGGGTGTCGGCAGTACGGCCGCCGGCGAGGCCCGCGCGGCAGGGGGTGCGCCCGCACAACCGGCCCCGCCACCCTCTCCCCTCGGCCCACCTGGCTCGCGCTCCTAAACTACGGCGTGGCCCAACGTGCAGCCCAGGTAATGGAGCTCTTAGTTACACGTTCAGCCGGACTAATTTATACCTAAACGCGGCCCGCGCCGCAGGTATAGGCCCAGGAATGCCGCCGGTGAGAAAACACTAAAGAAACGCAACAAGGGTCGAATAGGCGATAAATAAGTCCCGACTGGCCACGGAGAATGGGACGCAAGGAACTTATGGACGGTCCCTATCTGCCTTTGTGTCCAGAATCGCCCCAAACGAATCCGATTTGAGCATTTTCGCAGCACGCGTGCGCGCCGTACAAAGCGCGGCGGAAATCGCAGTGTCCGACCAACAGCTGATTTCTCGCCAATCCGCTGAATACGTGTGCCCGGGAGAGCCAGGTGAGTATCAATGGGTCGTCCCGGCGGAGCGGCGCGGCGTCTTTGAGCCGGCTTGTTTGCCGGCCGTCTCCGCCGTCCGCAGCCGCCAATTACGGCCGTGTCGGGCGGCTATGGGAGCGCGCCCATTTCATCCGCGTGCAGCCTGACCGGCCGCATAAAAGGCGCATTGTGAGCGTCGACTGAATTTATCATGTGAGCAACTGCAGCGTCACTCGGCGGAGCCGGCCGAAGGACGCGCGGCGGCCGCCAGAGGCCGGCTGAGAGACCACGGTGGGACGGGACGGGACAAGACGGGACGGAACAAGACGGGACAAGACGGGACGGAACGAGACGGGACGGGACAAGACGGGACGGGACAAGACGGGACGGAACAAGACGGAACAGGACGGCGGGAGCAGATAGGACTGGAGGACTGGACGGACGTGGTGGGGTGGGAATGGACGGACGCGTTGGGACGGGACGGGACGGCCGCGTTGGGGAGCAGACGTTAGCTGATCTGCTGCTCTGCACAAATCGACAGAGAATCCACCAACAGAACAGCCCAAGTTACAGCTGCGGGTAGATGCTGAATACAAACTAAACTAGAGATGACCACTGACTGATTGGAGGAACATGACCGCATTTAGTAAATTTAGCTGCGGTACAATTCAGCTGTGCCAATGCAGCTGCGGTGGTGTCGTGGCTTAGCTCGAATGTCACTTTCTGTAACAGCATAGTCTGCGCCTAGAACTCTCAATACTCTCAGACAGGCTCACTTCCTTATATGGCCCGGCCGGTGTCAGTGACTGCTGCAAATTAGCTTACAAACCTATCCTGTTCTGCACCTCCGCGCAAATTGACTCCAGCTCATGGCGCCGCCAATGGACCCTATCTCACAGCCCTCGCGAATTTACCCGGCTCATAGCCCAATCATAAAGCCGGCCGGGCTGGGGAGAGGCGCAGCGCTCCGCTCGCTGCTGCAAAACTGCGGACATCTCCCAGTGCAGACGCCAGACATCGCGCCGCATTCCGCCCCGAACACAGCCCGGCACATGGGAGTTCACATCTGAGTGGAAACCCAGCTGAGACGGCCCTGCAGACGGCGTCTTCTTCACTGCAGTGCACCGCGGCGGTACGTGTTCACTGCACCAACCGACCGAGGCCCTTGCAAGGATGTAGAACAGAGCAAACGGGAGCAATAGGACGATCAGGAGCGGTGAGAAGCGGTCAGGACCGGTTAGGAGCGGTCAGGAGCGGTGAGAAGTGATCAGGAGCGGTCAGGAGCGGTCAGAAGTGGTCAGGGGGGCGGTCACGAGCGGTCAGAAGCGGCGGTCAGGAGCGGTCAGGGGCGGTCAGGGGCGGTCAGGACCGGTTAGGAGCGGTCAGGGGCGATCAGGAGCGGTAAGTGGCGGTCAGGGGCGGTCAGGGGCGGTCAGGACAGGTCAGGACCGGTCAGGACCGGTCAGGGGCGGTCAGGAGAAGCTGGCCAGATCAGCGGGCGACAGCCGACAGTGCTCCGTCACGGCCGCTTTCAGCCGGGCCTCCTCGGCGCCCGGCGGCGACGCGCGCCCGATGACTGCGCCAGTTCGCCGCGGCCGCGCCATCGCCGCCGCACTCGGGTATCGCCGCCGATCGCCGGGCGCGCCGCATGCAGAGCGGACGGCGGCGATTAGACGGGCGCGATCGTCGGCGCGCGGCTCGATTGCTATGCGGCGGCGGCGGCGGAGCTGGCAGATAT